>JAVJIF010033808.1:0-124539 GCA_038442645.1 Agave tequilana
TCTGAACTGGCAGATAGCCAAGTTTCATCTACCATTGAGCTTAGTGGCGTCTCAAATTGTTATGTCATTGCGACCTCTGAACCAGCGGACAGCTAAGTCTCGATCCGAGCCCTGTGACATTTCAAAAGAAAGGTCTCGATACTCGTTGACATTTACAAAAGACGAGTATCACCTATTGATTGAAGCTTGGTGGCTTCTCAACCAGTTACGTCATTGCGACCTCTGAACTGGCAGATAGCAAGTTTCATCTACCATTGAGCCTAGTGGCGTCTCAAATTGGTACATGTCATTGCGACCCCTGAAACCATATGACAGCTAAGTCTCAATTCCGATGCTTGCTGAATTTACAAAAGGCAAGTATTCCCTTCCTTCAAGCCCCGCAAGGGCTAACCTCGAGACTGGCAACGTCCCATTCGGTTATGTTACTGCACCTCTGAACCAACAGACAGTCATGTCTCATTATCTAAAACAACAGACGACAAAAGAAAAATTTTCTATTAAATCCAAAAGGATGGGATACATGGAGGAGCCTATAGGCGTACATGATAAGATCGGATCCGATCTCCGAGCGAAGCTAGCCGCGTCCTCCTGTCATCTTCAGCCTGGGCCAGCGCCTGTGATCTTAGCTCTGCCTCATCGAAGTCCACCGCCTGAGCCAGACGAGCCTCGGTCTCCGCCAAAGTCGCCATCTGTGATGACTTCCGCTCCGCCAGTTCCTCACTTCGAGCCCTGAGCTGCTTAAGCCGCGCAGACTCTTCATGACGCATCTGTGTAGCCTTCGACAAGAGGAGATTTGCCTTTCGGATCATCTCTTCAGCCCTCTTGATCTTATCTTCAGCGTCAAAAAGAGCACTGTTGGAAGCATCAATTGCACTCCCAACCTCTGCTTCCTCTGCCTCCAAGGACCTCAAGTCAGAGGAGATAGCCTCACACAGCCTCTTGGGCAGCGAGCTGAGCCTCGCGCTTCTGGGCGACAAGACGTGCGAGCCGTTCATCTCAGCCAAAGACGCTGCGTCGGAACGATGGAAATGGCGCCATTCCTCCACGTCCTTCTCAAGGTCATCTACCAGGAGCTCCAGAGCAGTAGCTTGATGGTACCCCTCAAAGTCCCGGTACACTCAATGCCACGGGAGAGAACCATCTTCAGCTTCGAAATGGCACAGGCGAGCCCTTCAAGACTAGACCGATAGTCTGCTCCAAACTACTATAGAAGCTGTCGACCAGATTACCGATAAAGTCATTCTCAGCTTCATCAACCCTTGAGACAACCTCGGAGCAATCTACCAACCTAGTCGACACCACCGCGGAAGAAGAAGCGGGAACATCGACAGCAGCAGGGCAAGCCAAAGGTGACCTCGGCGGAGTCCTCAGCGACACCAGCACGCCAGCCACCGCGGAGGTAGGACTGGCGACCACCTCCTGAGCAGCAGGCTCAAACTACCAGCGTCGGGAGGTAGGGCTCACAATCACCCTCAATGCCGTATTCGGCAAGACAGTCTGCACCCCACTCGTTGATATGACTGGAAGTGGGGGTACCTCCGGGACTGCCGCCTCTTCAACCTCAGGGCCCTCCGCTGATTTGGGCTGATAAAAGGCAGGTCGCCATACAGCGCGTCTAACACAGCAGCGTCTGCCCCGGTCGAAGCGCTCATATCACCCTTTGACCCTCCAGCAAAACCCTCCGCCTCTTGCCAAGCTGATGCACCTTGGGGACGAATACCTGCAACAAAACCAAGGTCAAAAAGGGGGACGCAACAAATAGGCGAGGACCAAGAGATCTTAGTCTTACCGAAGGCCGATGTCACCTCGTCAGCCGCATCAGAATCCAAGGGTCCCATCGGAAAGTTCTTACCAGACTCAACGCGGATAGCCGGCCCACTCGCCGATTCCTCCGCAGACCACCCGGCAGAGCTGGATGCCATAGGACTTCCTCTAGAAGCCTCAGCGCCCGAAGGGCCAATCGGCCGCATGATCCCCAGACTCCTCCGAGCGAGCAAAGGAACCAGCTGCACTTCCATAAGTAAACAGGGGATCGTAGTGCTCCCCTTGCACTCCAATTGCCTCAGCTCCTGCAACAAAAAGCAAATGATGAGTTATTTAAAGTGCGCTGAAGGCATATTAGATGGGGGCCAATCTTACCAGTAGTCGGTTCAGCAACCGACGGCTCAGCCACTAATGGAGCAGCAGAAGGAGGCGCAGCAGAGGGCTCACCCTCTACCACAATTGTAGGAGCATGCCGACGCGGCCTCTTCGCCGACGACTTCCTACGGGATCCACTCCCACGCTTCCTTTTGAAGTGGACCTCAGAGTCCTCTTCCTCCATCTTCCACATGTTGTGGGGGAGCTGCTCCCACTACACCAGACCCGGCTTCACGAGCACCAGCTTCGTGGGCATCAGCCCTTGTCTCTGCCTCAAAGCGAGGGCTCCCCGCATCAGAAGCCTCGCTGTCATCTATAGCGATGAACTCCTCTATGCCAGGACACGGACTCGTTTGCCCTCCATCTTATCAGAAGCCTTCTGCCTCATCCGATGAGAAATTAACCTCACACCCGAACGGTTGACGTTAAAACTAGCAGGTGTAGAGTTCGAAGCCGCATACCATTGGCAGAAACACAGGGTCGTCCATAGGCCGGGATCCCTCAACGGCGTGCGTAGCCACGCTCCAGTGTCATCCGCGGTAAAGAACCGCCAAGCACGAGCCCCATCAATGAGGCTCCCCATGAAAGCCAGGTCCGATTCGGGTTGCCCACATACAACTGGTCATACCCAAATTGGCGGGCGAACCGGCTCGGGATGTAGGGCTCTATGTAGCAGGTATCCCCACTCCAGTACAGCAGATGCGAGGGCCGATACACACCAGCCACTCGAAAACACCCCGACTCATGGGGGACCGACCTGATTCCACATCACGGAATTCCTCGTTGTATCCTGCACCCCGCAGGCGAGGAAAACAGCGGAACAGGCTGTAAGCGTCATAACGACGCACTAACTTACGGGCCTCGGCCACATAAGTTTTCTGCCACAAACAGCCTTCAAAACGACGGAGAAGCGCCGTTGAACACCCGGCGGAGGGTCCTCCCCAGCTCCAATTAAAGTAGGGCAGTGCAAGGCGAACCACGCCATCAAGTAGGTGTACGGTAAACCTACCCTAGGATTGGGCCCGTCACAAGGCAGGACGGCACCCTTCCCTCGCCTTGACGCCATTGGCCTGCAGAAAGCCTCCGTCAGTGCACGAAGGCCCCTCTGAATACAACACACCATGGCCGGGAGAAGACCCAGACGGTGGCCATGGACCAAGCGAACGGCAGGCAGCAGCACATTCGGGTGAACAATGTCACCCGAAGAAGAAGGCACGACACACTTCTTTAACCAGATGGTCAAGAAGCCAGCCAGCAACGCCTTGCGAGACATAGGCCGACGGGCCTGATGGTGAAAGCTCCGAAGAACATCACCCTTCTCGAAAGGACCATCATCTTCTGTCACGATGATGTCCTTTTCAGCATGCACCTCCATCCTTGCCAAGATGTCCTCTTCAGCAACTCCGCAATGAGCTGCCTCGGGCGCACTAGTCATATCCGGGAACAAGTAGTTCCCCCAGCTCTTCAAGCTCTTCGAGCTACCCTTGCCACCAGTGTGGATGCTGGAACAAATGTGCAGGTGGCACATCAATTCCCGATATGTCTCAAGCAAAGCAGGCTCTTGCTTCTCCAAGAGAGCCAACTCCGTCTCACACGGAAAATACTCTTCATATGGAAGAGACCCGAAGGGCAAAGCAGAGATCTCTCGCATCTCATGCAGGGCCATGCCCAATTCACCAACCGGGGTGAAGAAAGTCCCCGAGGCTGGGCAGTACAACTCAAGGATGGCGTAGAAGCACGCCACCTTCATCTCAATGCCGTAGCAGGTCGCCCTGACGGCCTCATAGAGGTTCAACCTCTCTAATTCCCCCTCAAAATGATTGAGGATATAATTGGTCAACTCCGCCCACCACGACCTAGGAGGGTGGACCCAACCAGGAGCCCTGAAATCTGTGGCGGGTAGTCCCCTCAGCCTCGCAGAACTGAGTACCGAAGGTCGGCGCCGCAGCTGGATTCTCTCCTACTGGAAGGTCCCGCGACACCTTCCCAGGGTATAGCCCTATTATGCTACGAGGAGGGCCGCCCTCGAATAGCCGGTCTGGAATGTCAACCTCCCGACACTTATAGACTCGGCATTTAGGCTCACGCCCCACGCCATCTTCCGAGCCTGAGTCACGCTCGCGAAGGAAGACAAAGCGAAATGACGCTTAGTAGACGGGAGATAGAATCTCTCGCCATCCAACTGGAAGATCCACTGGCCTTCGCCGGCCTGCAGCTGGCGATCGGGATCAGGTGCAGCATCCCCGAACATGAAGTCAGGCTTTTTGTAAGCCTGACGGTCGATATCTTCAAACGAAGCCGTAGTCAAGATGCTCCGCATGGCCTGCGGGCCACCGCTCTGAATGAGCGTATCCCGTACAAGGGGGCTCGGCTCACTGAACAAGGAAGCCTGCCCGATGAACTGCAAGCTGATGCTCCCTGCTCGACTGGTTACGCCAAATAGACTGTTCTGAAGGCCGGAGGCGTAATGTACTGCAAAAACAAAAACAAAAAAAATGAACTATGATTAGTTCATCAATCAAATGACGCGAAGACATAAAAATTCGCTAAGGCATAGCCTCGCCCAGTAAGCAGGAACAGCGGGATAATAGCTTTGATAAAAAGCTTCGCTTCACAGATAAGACTGCATCTTTGCAGGAACTGGCATAGCCCTAAGGGCTGACGTCATCAAAAGGACTTCATGACCAACAGTCGTCCTTCGTGGCCACGACTGAAGGCACACGACCCATATCCTGTTCCTCAACAGGATGAGACTGCCCCAAGCAATGGCTTCCTATGGAAGCCCAAGGGAAGAACTGTTCAGTTCTTACTTCCCTGGTGCAAGTAAAATAGGGAAGTTAAGGAAACGAGTTCCCTGATAAGGACAGATCATATTCGATCGTCCTAATACCGAGTATCGACTCCAAAGGATGAAGACCACTCTCTAATCAAATTGGAGAGTCTCTTACCAGCGATTGGTCGCTCAATGAACGGAGGAGGAGGACCCTCCGCTGCAGAAGTCGCTGCTTCCTTTCCCGCTCGTCTCTTGGGCGCCATTGAAGGAATGCAAGAGTGCTCAAAGTACTCTGAAGCAAAGGAGGAAGAAGAAGAGGAAGAGATAGAAAGTTCTCTAAAAATAAAGGGAGATCTTCCCATATTCAGCCCAATCGGGCTTTTATAGGCCAATCAGCGCCTAAATCAAGGCCTCGAAAAAGGGCACATGCCGCCGTTTCGAATTAATTCGAAACAGTGCCCGAAGCGCCTGAGGCGCTTTTCCCAAAGTGCGACGGTTCAACCCCACTAAAGGGTTAACTCCGCGCAGGAGCAAAGTGCGGGCTTCGCACAAACCTTCAAAGACTTCGCCAGGAGGTCTACCTTAGCCCGCCAAAGAGGCTGCTGTTTGCGGGACATGCCGGTCTCGCGAAGATCATTCGAAGAAAGGACAATGTCCTTAACTCTGCATACAGTTCAGCCCAGCTATGGCCAGACTCTCAGTGAAAGCAAGCAAATCAAGATGATGGTTTCGCAGAAAGCCGTGATGAGATCCTTCTCTGCAGCAGCCAATTGCAAGATGAAGAACAAGGGAAGCTAATCTCTGAAGCGAGCTGCCAAAGCTAAATCAAGGGAGATGAGTTCCCTAAAAAGCGGTGAAGTCTTTGAATGATCAAGACTTACTGGTCCTTGGCCGGTTAGACAACCAGGGTGGGCTTTCCCACTAATTCTGAGATCTGAGTATCTCTCACAACCAAGAGAAGGGAAGAAGAAAGGCAAGGCACTTCTCTTCAGAGGACCTCAAGTGTCCTATTTATAGGCCCCATGGCCTGAGCACACCACCTCAAGCGTGGAAGCACGAGCGCACTTAAGGCATTGATTGCGCCTTGATGACAGGGACGGTTTCCATGGAACCGTACAAGGAAGAAAAACGTCTCCCTCATAAAAGGCACTTATGGCGCCTTGAATAAAGGGAATATCCTCCCTTGGAAACGTGCAAATCGGAGAAATCTCTCTCGATTGGCGCGAAAGAAGGAATGATCCTCCTCGTAACCGCCCCACGGCAGTTGGCTTTGAAAAGCAACAGGAGTTCCAAAGCGAACTTATTTCTTGAAAGCCCAGATGCGGAGCTACCCCGACGCGAAGCTATTCGCGAACCAGTGCAAACTCTTTGGCAGATCCATCCCAAAGCAGGATTGAAGGCGAAGCTGAACTCAACCATCATGGAGATGTTCATACTCCACACCACCATCACAGCAGTTCAAAGTATTTCGAAGTCTGGGCTATTGCAGACTTTCGAAAACTTTGAAGGGGTCTTGTTGACACTTAAAAAAGACAAGATTCTCATTGGTCCGAACGATGTCTAAACTTGTTGACATTTACAAAAGACAAGGGACAGACGAGCTGAAGACCAGTTTTTCACCCAACTCCAAGGGACGAGGAAGCGGTTTGGACTCCACTGATCCAGCAAGCAGAACAGTGAACCCGGATTGTTTCTAAACAGACCTCAGCAGGTCTAAGATGCTAGCATTTAGCATTACATTAGCCCAAAGAGATAGCCTCGTTTGAGAGGCTAACATCATCCAGAGCATCGCCAGGAAGCTAACTGACAGCTTCGCCGAAAAGCCTCTTTTCGGACTTCGCCAGGAATTGCCTCTAGCTCCGCTATGAGCTTCAAAGCGGGCAGCTCCGCCATCAGCCTGCTATGGTCAACCTTTGACCAATCAAATCTCCTGATAAGATCGGATTCAATCTAATCAAATCCAATCAGGATTCAATATGGCAGGTGATTGCCACAATCTCTTGACTCTCTTGAAACGAGTAGTGGATCAAGGAGAATCAATCAACGATATGGAAAGGATCATAACACATCGGAAAGATCAACCGACTTGCCATTTTCTAGCTCCGCGGAAGCTATTATAGCCTCGCAGCAAGGCTACTTCCAGATTCAAACAGATTCGGTTCAATCTGTTTCTATATCTTCAAAGGGGACGATTATACCCTTACTTTCCCTATAAATAGCCCATCAGGGGCACGAGGGAGAGGAATCTGATCGCATCGCATCAGATCGAGGAGGATCATCAATTGATCATCGGCGAGATTGGCGTCTTCTCAAAGATCGGACTTCTTCATCAACGCACCGTGCAATCTCTAATTCAGAGACCTTTCAAGAGAAATACTTCTCTTCTCAGGGTGGCGATACCCTAACAACCTCTTTTCCTCAAGGAATCTCCGGAACCAGGCGAGAAGGAATTCCTCACAGAAGTGGTTTTGAGAAGTAGTCAGAGGGTTCTACCAATCCTCTATTCTCTGATTCCCGGAACCAGGCGAGAAGGGAATCTCATCGCTCGCATCGTCAAAGGGACAAAGTGGTCGCGCGCTGACCAGACTCCTATCGGCACATTTTCCCAGAATCTCTGAGGAGATCTACTTGTAATCTTTTGAGAATACTTGTAATTTAGCTCCTCAAACTTTTTATTTGTAAGTTTTCCCCCTTTGCAAACATAATGGAAAACAATCTTCAATTGATGAGCCCGCATGATGTCGAAGATCACCTTCAGATCAGCTATGTGATCTCCTTTAATGCGACTTTTTATCGCGATGTCATCAACATAACATTCCACCGTTTTGCGTATTTGCTGATGGAAAATGGCGTTCATGGCCCTTTGGTATGTTGCCCCTGCATTTTTCAGTCCGAAGGGCATGACGGTGTAGCAATATACCCCTAGAGGTGTTCTAAAGGAGGTATGCTTTTCGTCATCAGGATACATTTTGATTTGATTGTATCCTGAGAATCCGTCCATGAAGGACATTCGTTCGAATCCACAAGTATTGTCAATCATGACATCTGTGATCGGTAATGGAAATTCGTCTTTGGGACAAGCCTCGTTTAGATCACGGAAGTCGATGCAGATCCGGATCTTCCCGTTCTTCTTGGCGACGAGGACGATGTTGGCTACCCAGTCGGGATGTTGTTCTTCCCTGATGAAGCCAGAATCAATGAGTTTTCTGACTTCTGATTGAATTGCCTCCATTATTTCTGGGCGAAACCGTCGCTGTTGTTGTTTGACAGGCTTTACGTCCGGATTGATGTTGAGGCGGTGCATGGCCACTTGAGGATCAAGTCCTGACATGTCCTCATAATTCCATGCGAAGACGTCTATATACTCTTGTACAAGAGATATTAGATCTTCCTTCTCTGAAGGTGACAGGCCGTCACTTATGAAGATGGGCTTAGGGTTAGCCTCATCTCCTAGGTTGATCTGAACAACCTTGTCTTCTGTAGGTGGCTCACGCTGTTCAAAGCGGGTATCCCAAAGAGCATTTAAATGTTTGATCCAAGGATCTGTATCAGATTGGATCATTTCTTCATTTCCATCTTCCAGGTGGCTTGTCGAAACCATGTTCACTGAAAGTTCCTTGAAGATGTTGCCGACACTGACATCTGACTCCCAAGATGATGTGTCTAAAGAGTAATCGTTGCTCGACGATTCTTGAGAATCAGAGGCTGATGGGACCGGAGTTGATACATAGCCCAACCCCCGGCGCGTCCGATGATAATAATCGGGGGCCTCCCCTTTCGGCACAAAGGATCGAGGTAGCGTTCTCCTTCCTTTGCCGAAGTTCAACCCGGGTCTGTTGGTTAGATCATACCCCATGCACTTCATCATTTTGAGCGCTTTTGGTTCATAATGACTGAGCTGAGGGGATTCCTCCTCACTTTTCGATTCTTCGCGGGGCGTTGGTTCAGTCGTCATTCGCCCAAAAAGGATTGGTTTTTGGCCTTTTCGTCTTGTTGGAACCATGAATATAGATTCCTGCGCATCACCATTATCCTGGTATGTCCCGAAAGATGATTTTACTGGTACATGCAATGATGTCAAAGCATCCATTGCCGACCAGACGTCATCGTCTACGTCGGTACTAGTATCCGACGGTATTGAATCGGATGCACACGCAGAAAAATACTCAAAGTCTAAATTCTCATTAATATACCAACCGCCTGCATCGTCGGTGGTATTATCAACATCGAGCTTATTAGTGCTCTTTACAAGTGGTTCCAACTTCCACATGCACTCTTCTTGCTCGGGCTCAGTGTCAGCCTCATTACCAGAGTCTGGCACCTCCAGTTGCGGGGTTTCATCCACCGGATCCTGATACAGGAGGGAGTCAGTGAAATAATTTTCGACCCCCTTAAACGGATACCTTTCGGCAACCAACGTTTGCACCTTCCCACTCGCGTCAATGTATTTCATGACTTGGTGAAGAGTGGAGGGAACGATGGAGTTGCGGTGGATCCATGGTCGTCCCAGCAGCAGATTGTAGGAAGTGTCGGCATCGATGACGTAGCACGTCACCTCCGACTTGAGGCTCCCAATCTGGCACTTGAGCTTGATCTTCCCCATCGGACGGGTGCCGTTGGCATTGAACCCGTAGATGGTCGTCTGTGTAGGGCTCAGACGGTGGGTAGGGATGCCGAGGTGTTGCATGACTCGGCGGGGCATGATGCTCAATGCGGACCCTGGATCTACCTGAATGCGGTTCACCTCAGATGATCCGATATAACCTGTGAAGTACAGGGGTCGATCATGCTTCCCTTTAACCTGCATATCATCTGCCGTGAAGGTAATGCAGAGAGCATTCTGGGAGGTGTGGAGACAATTCTCTACATCTTCCTTCTTTGGCACCTGGGTCATAAAGACCTCAGCATTTGCCAGAGCTTCTTGTAGAGCCTCCCTGGTCGACTTTGATAGTCTTAGAAGCTCATACAGGGTGATCCGCGCCGGGATGTTGGCCAATTGAGCCAAGACATCAAAGCGGTAAGGCGTTGTGGATCCTTCTGCTATACCCTTTTGAAGAGCTCGAGAGAATCGAGTCTCTTTTTGTTTCTCCACTGGTGGCTTCGTGGAGGGCCTAGTTGGCTCTGCAGCCGGTTGTGGAGGGTTTGCCGCCACTTCGCCGTACTGCTTCAAGTAGGGCTGTCCTGAACGAGTCCCCGTCATTGGTTGGTTGGGCTCTGCGGCCAAGACTATTGTTTCCTCTTCTGAATCAGTCAGTGAGGAACATCATCCTCTGCTTCTCGGGAGGAAGCACATACCACATGGCAGGACGAAGCTTTTGCCTTGCCTTTGGACTTCCTATTGGTTACAGTAGTCCACTGCTGGCTGTCCACTAGGTCAGGGTGGACCCACATGATTTCCCCTTGAGGCGTAGGGACGGGTACCAAGCCCTTCTCCTGCTGCTGGTGAGGGTCTGTGTTGACCACTCTTAGTTCTCCTCTTGGGATTGGGACCACCCCTGCAGGTGCTGGAGGTTGTTTTCCAAACTGGAGAACCGACGTTATGTTGGCTGTCACCTCCTTCTGTTCTGGTCGGAGTTTCAACACCTCCGCGTCAATCAGAGCCTGAAGGATGTCCTTGAAGATGTAACAGCTTCTGGTAGGGTGTCCCAACATCCTGTGGTACAAGCAGTAGTTGGGGTTGTCGGTCTTGCCGACTTCCTGAGGGCGCCTGGCCTCAGGGAGCTTCAGTCGGTTGCTCTTGTTGAGTAGCTTGAAGAGCGAATCGACATGTTCCTCCTTGAAGGAATACTGCTTGTTTGCGCGGGGTTGGCTTGAAGAGCCACTCGCCTTGGCTGGTTGAGGTTTGGTGTGAGATTTGGTCTCCGTCGCCAAATTATCCTTCCGCTTTGTCTGGAGGGAGGTGTCTGGCGCTCGCCTAGTTGACCTCTCCGGCCGCGGCTTGCCTTCTTCTGCCCTGACGCGGGCAACAATCTCCTCAGCCTGTTCACCTTGTTGGACTAATTGTTTCCAGGTGCGACTTTCAGCAACTCCTATTTGAGCAAGGAGTGAGGTTTGGAGGTTGTGGCGGCATGTTTCCACCAGGGTGGCCTGGGTCATACCGCTTGGACACCGGAGTGCCACGTTCCGAAATCTTTCCACGAAAGATTTGACGGACTCTCCCTTTCGCTGTCTCGTAGCTAACAGGGTGGGCATTGTGACCTCGGAGTCATCTTCGAAGAAGCGTGTTAGAACAGCTTCTCCAAGTCGCCCCAGTTCTTGATAGAACCTTCCGGGAGTTTCATGAACCACTCAAAGGCCAACCCTTTCAGGGTGCTGATGAACAGTCGCGCCAGGATGGCGTCATTATCTACTACATTCCCGGTTTGGGATTTGAAGTAGTAGATGTGCTGATTAGGGGACCCCTTCCCATCAAAGGCTTGGAGGGTTGGAGCCTTGAACTTAGGAGGGTACGGGACTAAATCCCACTCAGCTGGATAGGGCCGGACCACTCCAGCTTCTTGGAGGTCTTTGCGACTGGCAAGGGCATTGAGGCGTTCCTCCAATTGACTCATCCTTTTAGCATGAGCCTTCCCTGGGTCTCGGTCGCCCTTTGACGAGGGTTTGGACGAGCCAGAAGTAGATCGAGGCTTCTCTTCAGAAGGCTAAGAAGATGAGCTTCCTCCCTTTCTCTCTCTGTCCCTCGACCACCTAGGAGGAGATCTCCTCCTGTCTTCGAGCAGCTGTGCAAGCGCCAGCTTGATAGCATCGATAGATTCCTGTTGAGACACAATCATCTCCATTTGTCTCTTTTGGATCTGTTCCAGACGTCTAGCTGTCTCATCAGGAGTGCCTGTCATGTAGGCAGAGGTTTCCTTCTCAACGGAGGAGTTTGAAGCCCCTGATTCCACTACGGCGGAGTGAGAATCGTTCACTTTAATGCCATGGGCTAAGGCATTATAGTCAACCGGGGGAATGGCCCCAGTCCGGGTACGAGTGTGTTGATACACCCCTTCCGGTTCAGAGTCAGACTCATCTGAGCTGACTGCAAGTCCTTTTCCCTTGCTTCTGCTTGTCATGTTCGCAGTAAGCTCCGGGTATTCAACGTCAGAGAAGATTCTCCTTCTATGGGAGCGCCTTCTTTTGGCTGACGGGGGGATCGAGGTCAGCTGTCTAACTAAAGACTGCTGGTGCACACTCGACCCGCAACGGCACTCCGAGAGCATGGAGATGAGCCGTTGGCAGCAGCAAGATGAAGTGACCTGGTGGCACTTCTTTTCCTTATTAAATAATCCCTCAAATCCATGGAAGAGGGATCAAAGAGACTAGCCTCACAACGTCGAAGACGGGAGGCATCCATGTGCTGTGCAGAATGGACGCAGACTTCAGGGACGCAGCTCTCGCGTCGCGGCTGTCTGATGCGCGCCTGGCGTCTCTGTTGAGATGAGACGCGAGTCTTGCGTTGATGCCTGGTGCGTCCGGGCAGAGATGGGTGAGAGAGAGAGTGGGCTGCTGGGCCCCCTGCCTGTGAGCGCGTGTTTCTTGCGTTTGACGAGACGCAGAAGCTTTGCTTTGGCGTTTGGTAAGCTGATCTTCAGAGGACTCAACTTGAGGAGTTACGCACTTGGGCCGCCAAACGCGGATTTCACGTACTGGACGTGCCGCGGGCAAATCGCCAGATTGCATGTCGCGTTTAGCCTCAGTCGGACAACCAATGGTTCCAGCTTGAAGCTGACGCGCGCGTCTCCTCTGTCGATGCTCAGCATTTCGGTTGCGTCGCGGAGGAGGAGAGAAACCGACAACATCCTGATGCTGAACATCAGGGGTTTTAACCACGCGGGTCCTCTGAGGGACACTGACGCGGGTCTTTTGTGCGACGCAGTTGGTCGCAGCAGCAGTCGCGCGTGAGACCACGCTGGCCTTCTGAGAGGCGTTGACGCGGGTCTTCTGTGCACAAGGGACCGTAGCAGTGGCGCCCAAGAGAGCCTCAGATCGAGCTTCGGAGTTATTCCCCGCCGAGACCCTGCGACAGACGCGGGTCTTTGGACTCTTGGAGCCAGAAGAGAGAAACTCTTCGAATTTCGCCTGGTCGAACTCCACAACAAGTGTCTCGACCATTTTCCCCCTACGGAGGAGATCATCCTGCGCCACGGCTTGTTCGTCAGTGACAAACGTATTCCCCAGCGGAGTCGCCATCTCTTGTTGGACACGAAAAAAGAGAAGGAGGTGTAAAATTTCCTTGAATCAGATGAAAAATTACAACAGACTAATCTTCCGGTTATAAGGGAGGGAGGATGTTGAAGCTTGAATCCCCCCTTTGTTTAGTGCTGGGTTCTTCGTGTGGCGGTGGAGAGTGAATCTTGTTCTCCGTTGACCAGATGATCGTCTGGACCGTCAAGAGATCTTCTCCTTGGCAGGTAGAAGGAGTAACTCAGCCCCGTCTACCAAAACTCTAAAAGAGAAGGTAGGCGAAGAGCAACTTGTACGCAGCAAGTTAGCTGGAAGAGTCGAGCTCTCTCTCTCTGTATATGTCGCGTCTGTTGATATCTCTCGGTCTCTTTATGTCTATTGATACCCTTTGATTTCTTCTTATGCCCTTCCCCTTGATGCCGATCGCCAAAAAAAATCGACCCCTTCTTCATAGCGACGGGGCTATTTATAGAGGTCCCAGGGGTGAACGTGCCCCCTGAAAGCGCTCCACAATGAGGGTCAACTTCCCCGCTACATGGGCGGTAACTAACCCACGTGCTTGCTAAAGACATGCCACGATGGGGGCTGATCTCCCCTACGTGTGGGCAGTGATTGGTCCCTTAACCAAGGCGGTTATAACTGAGACGCGGGTGTCAGGCCAACGCGCCTTGATGCTGAGACGCGGGTGTCAGGCCGACGCGCCTTGATGCTGAGACGCGGGTGTCAGGCCGACGCGCCTTGATGCTGGGACGCGGGTGTCGAGCCAACGCGCCTTGATGCTGAGACGCGGGTGTCGAGCCAACGCGCCTTGATGCTGAGACGCGGGTGTCGAGCCAACGCGCCTTGATGCTGAGACGCGGGTGTCGAGCTAACGCGCCTTGATGCTGAGACGCGGGTGATAGTCCCTCGCGTCTAGAGCTTGAAACTTTATTTTTCAATGGCTTGTCCTCCAGTAACTTTTGGACAGCCTACAATAGATTCATGTTGAGTATATTATAAATTGAGGAGCTTGACAACTCTTCTTTATATGATATACGTGTGTAGGGGGAGCTTCACATCTCCTCTTATGCATTACATAATATGTGTTATGTAAGTTAGGGCTTGTCATCCCTTCTTCATGTAATGCATATGTGTAGGGAAGCTAACTTAGCGTCTTCCTCTTCATGAATGTATATCGCATATAACCCTTCTTGATTGAATTGGTTTACCCCTTCTTTGGTTCTTTATTTCGGACAAAAGGGGGAGAAATTTTTTGATGATTTTGTTTTACTTTAACCCCTTTGTTAATGATTGACAAAAAGGGGGAGAAGAATTTGAGAGTTATATGCATGTTGAGTAAGATTTATATTTATGCATATATATTTTTGTATTGCAAATAGGAGAAAAGATTTTGATTTATGCTTATTGCATGTTTTATCTCCATACTTGCATACATATTCATGTGCCTCATTGCCATATCTATTATTTATTTGTTATGCATGAGTTAAGGGGGAGCTTCTTTGAAGCTTTACTTTAATCCATGCATATATAACTTCATGAGTTTTGTCATCATCAAAAAGGGGGAGATTGTTGGCCCAAAGGCCCATCACTCTAGTTTTGATGATGATCAACTCATGTAGTTATTGTACTAATGATCTTGTGTTTAATTAGTGACAGATTTGTTATCAAGATCTTAGTAGGTGTGGAGCTTCAACAAAGGATTTAAAGTCAAGTTTTGGAGCTAGCACCGGTTGATTCACGAGCTAATGCATCAAGATCACATCAAGTACTCAAGAGGAGTCGAGCTCGTTGGATCGTGTTTGGACCAAGTCAAGAAGATGAGAAGACTTCAAGGGAAGACTTCAAGATCAAGACTTGTGTCTAGGTATAAGATTTTTGTTTTAGATAAAATGTAAAGGATAGAGTAGTTGGTGGATTGCTCAAGTACATATACACACATACTATTAGAATTGTTTTCATAAAAGATTTTTCTTTGTGACAAAATACTATTTGGTTTTTGATATTCATGTTTACATCTTTCAACCAAAATCAAGTTTATGCTTAATGTCAAAAACATAGATATTTCATCTTGATTGTGTAGTGGATCATATCCATACACTATGCTTTAAAGTATATCTTGTTTTTGTATTTGATGAAGATTTGGAAAAATATGTTTTGGAAAAATATTGTTTTGGAAAAACAGTTTTTATCATGAGCCAAAATTTTCAAGTTACAAAAATAGTCCAATCTTTTATAACATGCCTTGATTTTGTGCAAGCATGTTTGTATATCAAAGTATATTGGTAAAACTATTTTTGTAGATTTTTAAGTAAATTATGGGATTTTTATATGAACCAAAAAGCCTTAGTTTAAATCCCAGTTTTCTGTTCCAGGCTTCAGCCAAGTCGACTAGTCGACCTAGCAAGTCGACTAGGGCTGAAGTCGGTCGACCCGCACGGTCGACCGACGTGCACGACGTGCACGCCTTGACCTGGCAGACCGACCGAGTCGACCGGAACTGAGAGCAGTGCTCTCTGCTCTTTTGGGTCGACCGGGGCGGCCGACCGGAGGCTCCAACGGTCGGATTTTTGCCCGTTGGCGGTCGACCGGGCGGTCGACCGACAGGTCTGACAGAACCCCAACGGCTAGTTTTTGACAGCCTATATATTTGGGGGTTTGGTCATTGTTTTGAACTAAGATTTTCAAGTGGGTTTTCACCAGTTTTTCCTGAACTATTTAGAGGTTTTCCTCCACTTGATTTAGAGCAAATATTCCAATCAAAAGGAGAGTTTTTATCAAGAGTGTAAAAGTGATTCTTTGAGTTTTCCTCCACCATTCTCTTCCTTATTTTTCTCACACAAACACTTGGGCATCCATTGATTATTCAATCCTTAGGAGTGTTGTAGTGAGAGCTTTTATTGGTGATCAAAGTGTTTAGATCACCAAGAGATCATTTCTTATTTCTTGAGGAGGCGGACGTGTGTGTCCGCGTGTTTCGAGTTCGGGTGCGAACTTGTTGTTTGAGGTGCGGCCTCGGCAAGCTTGTGGGGCTTGCGTGTGTACGGGACTAGGGAGTCCGAGGGCTTGTAGGTGTTGCGGCACCGAGGAGAGATCCATTGGGATCTTGCATAGTGGAAATCCTTCGTGTGTCGAAGGCGGGGATGTAGAGCAAGTGTGCTCGAACCTCGAAACAAACCCTTTGTGTTTGCGATTGCTCACTCTCTCTCTCTCTATCTCTTTGTCTATATCTTGCATTCAATTATAGTGTTTATATTTATATGCTTGATATACTTGTGTGCTTAAATTGTTATACTTGTTTGGGTTGTTTGCTAACACTTGTATTTAACCAAGAGAGCCAACGCGGCACCTCAACCCTTATCAAGGGGAATCTAGAGGAGTTTGTCCAGAGCCCTTCACGGAAATTCGGCAACACTCTTGTGTTATACGTGGTGTTTAGTGTAAAATTTTTATAAGGTCATAATTGTTTTTAGCATCCGCATTATTTGGCATTAAGTGACCATTAGATTAGCCGTCACCTATTCACCCCCCTCTAGGTGAACTTCAATTTTAATATGGATTAGTGGCATGAACGTGTTTATGGTGTTCTGGGATTTTACGCCGTTTTTTAGTGATTTAGGCGAGTACATTTCCTGTGTTGCTTCATACTTTGTTATCATCGTTTCATACCTAGTGATTGCTATTTTAACGTCTATTGCATGATATATTGATATGCGAATGCCTTATTACCATCATTACATGCCTAATAATTGTTATCCTACTTTCTAATACATGATGCATCGTTATGCGAGTTGATATATGATATGCGAGTGATTTTCTAAAATTAACATGCTACATGAATACCTGTTGGCCGTTATTATAATTCATTAAACTGGTATTATACTTGCACTAGATATGCCTAGATGCGCTCGCGCTTCGCTCGGCTCCGCATAGCTAAATAATAGATTAATTTATTGTTGTTATAGATATAATTGTGAAGAGTTTGAAATGTTTAACTATATTGTTCTCCTATATCATGTTATATGACCGGATGATTACCTGACATACGAGGCTATAACTCTGTATTCAACTTACCTAATACCTGACACTTGATATCTGACACTGGTACTTGACATGTTATCACTTGATACCTGACACCTGATATGTGACACTTGACAATTGACATGCTATTACTCACTTGACATGCTTTCACATGGTACTAGTACACTTGATGTTGTGATACCTGATTGGATACATTGTACCTGACACCTGTATTACATTGCATATTCATGATTATTATTTTTACGGGGACTTGGCATGATTATTTTACTGTTATCAGACCTCTGGTACCCTAAACTCATGTGCTCCTGAACTCCTATATTTCTGAACCCCTGTAATAGGAAGACTCCTGATATTATTCTCCTGATGCCATGCTCCTGTTGATCCCCATAATTGACTAATCATGGATGTTGGATTACTGTATTCACTATGGACATTATCTTTGGACAATATATATAATAAAGTACTCAACTTACACTGGGATGGGGGAAACTGATGGATATCGGTATGATGTCATATCTATAATGGTGGATGTATCTGAAGTGTCGTATGGGGCGCGTAATGATAAGTCACCAGAAGCAGTAGCCTGATATCTGAAGTGTCGTGTGGGGCGCATAATGAAAGTCCCCGGAAGCAGTAGCCTGTACTCCTGAGCTGTACTCCCGGACAGAGATAGGACCCACTATAAATATGAGCCATCAGATTTATCAATTTTCAAGTAATAACTGGTCTTATTCATAAGTGGATGCATATGTACCGGTAACACATACTTAAGTATATGGATCGAATGAATAACATAAGAATTTACAACCAACAATAATAATATTAGGAACGTGTGATATTTGGTTTCTCCTTTGTTCGGATCCTGGTACTCACATATCAGATCCGAGTAAGTTCTACTAGAGTGCGAACTCTAGTATGGACTACCAGTGATGTGAAGGCACTGATAGGAGGCGATGAGGAGCAATGGAGTCATCCCATAAACCAGTCGAACTCTCCTTCTATCTTGATGACGGGACGATTGCCTCTGACGCTCGCGGGATACTCGGCATGCACCTATGACCAGGATGACTGGGTTCCTTCCTTCCGTGTCAGCCCTTCTATTTTCCTATCTTCACCCTTCCTACTTCAGCTAATGGAAAAATGCCTTTGAATGGTCGTAATCGTCGACAACCCAACCGACGTCCACCATAGGCTCGGCTAGCTGTTAAATATCAAACGGTACTGATTATTATTATTGAATAACTTAAAATGCAATATCTTATATTCTCCAGTTATAGTGATAAATCATTTAATCAGGTGTTATGCTCTGCGTTGACACCCTGCCTTATGACATATGATTTCTGTGATTTCTGATTACTTTAGACACAAACTAGTTCTGTTACTCTGAGGGCAACTCAAGTTGTATGAACTCAGATGTTGGTGATATGGGATATGTGGTATATATGAGGGTTTTCTTATTTGGATTATCCCATTGACGTATCAATCTCGTGAATCCATAATGTAAGCTTGTACAACTAGTTTTGTTGTATTTATCACATGTTTAATGTATTTATTGCATGTTTAATGTATTTATTGCATGTTTAATGTATTTATCGCATATTTAATGTATTTATCTATGCTCTCAACACCGTTTTCTATGCATGCTTTCCGATTCAGATTTATCGATATACATGTATTTACTTGATTTCGGGTTTACTGTCGTTCTTTTAATTTCCTTTATGTTACTTGTCATTGTCTGTACCTGTATGCCTCAAATCACTTGATCATGTACACGTTGACTGCCTGAACATGCCAACTGGCTTTATCATATGTACTCGCCGGTTGCTTTCTGACAACCCTGAATTCTCATGTCCAGATCCTTAAGTTTGGACCATGGAGGCCTTACTGTAGCTGATCAGAGTGCGCAGCGGATTCTTCCGTGGCGATCGGAGCGCAGCAGAAGCTTGGACATCATCGTAGCTCTTCCTCCAGCTCTTCTCCTGATTGGCCCTCGAGGCCTCTCTTATTACTCGTGAGCACCTCTCAGCTTTTGTTATGTATATCTCTTCGTTTAATGTACTTTTGTATTTTCTGGTGATGTAATATTCCTATAATATTGTATCACTCTCTGTGATAACCATGTACTTGTACTTTTCTGTTGAAATGTATATTACCATTGTACTTCAGCATTCTGATTCTTACCTGTACTGATGCTTAGCGTATATACGTGAGGGTATTTCTGACCTGCGTATATACGTCGCATTGATGTCTCCGTACCCGCGGGATCGAGGCGTCACAAAGACTCATGATCGCAGTTCTATGTTAAGACTGCGACTATAATCATAGTGTTTTATTAGAAAACTACGATATGATCACACTCCTTTTATTAATTGAAAATTAGGGCATTTTACGAGAACTGCGATCATTGTCGCAGTCCCAGTACAGCCTGGGAAATTGTGTTTTTGTGAAGACTACAATCATGATCGTAGTCCTAATAAAAACTCAAAAATAAGGTATTTTTGTAAGGACTGTGATCATAATCACAGTCCTAATAAAAGACTGCGATCATGGTCACGGTCCAATAAAGAGTCATAAACATGACATTTTTGTAAGGAGTGCGACCCAGTCCTAATAAAGACTCAGAAATATAATATTTTTGTGAGAACTGTGATCATGGTCGCAACCCTCTATATACCAGCAGTCCGCATTGTCGAAGCGGTCCTCATTTTCAAAGCGATTACTGCAGGGTATTTGCGCCTTTCGCCGCTGAAGAGCGGTTCTTCGTTTGACACATAGGTGCACATGTTGGTTTAAAAAAAGAGGTGATGGTAGTAAATTAAATTATGAAGTTGAGTTTTTTTTCCTAATTACAGTTTGACATGAGAGGCTGTAGCGAAATTCCCCAACCCTAAATATATCCTTTATCCTAAACTAATATTTAATAAATATAAAAAAATCTTAAATATTTTTTTGAACTAATATTTAAAAGACAATTGAAGTAAATTTGAGAATTCTTCTGAGGAAGCAAAAAATCATTATTAAAAAAAAAGTTGACCTTATCAACAATTACCACTGAAAATATTGCAAATTAAGATTTGAATAAACATTATTTGTGGATATAGATTATCATATTCAAGAATGAGTCATCGTTCTGGTTAGAAAAAGAAAAGAAAAGAAAAGAAAGGATAGCCCTCACAAAGTTACATCTTTTTTAACGATAAATTCTTTTTTTATTCTCAAAAGAAGAAATAAGGACAGATTTCATTGAAACCAGACACTTTTTTCTTTTATAATCCCTTCAAATTTAAAATTTAAATAAAATATTTATTTGGGTTTTTTATTAAAAATCTTATTTAAATAAATAATTAGAAAAAAAGACCTCTCCTTAAAATATTTACCAAACCGACCTATTACACGCCATGTCGACGCCAGGTCAGTTTTGGCCTCGCCAGCGTGGCGCTGGCGGTAGGTTGGAGATTATTTTTAAGTTCGGCTTTTCAAAACCCGAACTTGAAAATCTCCCTAATTTTCAAGTTCGGGTTTCTAAAGCCCGAGCGCTAAAATTCTGAATTTTTAAGTTCAGGTTTTAGAAACCTAAACGTAAGCGCTAGCACTGTCTATTCTGTATTACTGGTTTGGGCTTAGAAATTCAGATATAAAATTCATTGTATTTTTAAGTTCGGATTTTGGAAACCCGAACTAGAGTCACCACTCTTTTCCAGTTCTGAGGAGTTCTCAGTTCAGAACTGGGAACTCTGAGTTCTCAGTTCAAGTATCACACTATATTTCAGAAATGTTTCAGAAAATTAAAAAAAGAATACGTTTATAATCTGAAAATTTAAATTAAAAAATAGATATATTTATAATAGTAAAATTACAATACACTCTATGTGTAACTAACTTAGTTACACACACTCTTTTTCATTACAAATTTTTTTTACAAGATGAGATACAAACAAAAATTAGGGATTGTGATCTCCACAAAGTATAAATAACCTATTTAAAAACTATCTTTGTGTGGTGGAGATCTCTATGTGTAACTAACTAAGTTACATATAGGGTTATTGTAACCTTACCCGTTTATAATATAACATATATTTCATTAATATCACAAATTTAGTACATAATATCACATATCACAAGTTTTGAAATATGATACCAAACATGACGCATCACAAGTTTCATAACATGCCATATCACAAATATTACAAGTTCTTCATAACATGATGATATATCACAAAATCTTCACTAGTTCTTCATATCTTAATACACATGTTTATATATCAGAACAAACACAACAATGCACGCCTTCTTTGACCTGGGCATCAGAGCATTTAGTCGACCTGGGGTAGGGCACATGAGAGAGATGGGGGAGAGAGAAAGTCGGAGATGGCCTAGGTAGGGCATAGGCGAGAGAGGGGGGAGAGTGGGGGAGGGGGAGAGCTGGAGCGCCGGCTAGGGCACCGGAAAGAGAGGGAGGGAGGGAGGGGGCTAGGGCAAACTCAGACTGACTGGGACACATGGGAGAGGTTAAATGAGGTCGTAAAAATAAAAACTTAATGGGTTTGGGTTTGGGTGGTAATAAAACCGTCTCGAGTTTTGGTTTCAAAAACCTGAACTTGAGAGCGTTGCAGAAACAAACTGTCAAAGAGTTCGGGTTTCTAAAACCTGAACCAGAGAGGGAAGTCAAAAGAAACGTTTTCTAGCAGTTCAGACTTTGAAAATCTGAACCAGAGAGTTGTATACTAAGTTAGAAACTAAAACATACAAATTCACTGTAATGAATGTTCGGGGTTTGAAAATTCGAACATAAAAATGACCGCAACGAATGTAACGCCCCGATCCCAAGGATACGGGGACGTTATGGTGACGTACATACGTGAGGTGAAAACACACTCACGCGTACGTTAAGCCTCAGTACAGGACATAGCCTCCATATAGACAAGGGGTCCAGCAGGAAATAAGTACAAGAATACCTGCAGAAAGAGGTTAGTTATCATAACAGATATGAAAATAGGGATAAATAAGATAACAGAAATAAAGCACTAAAATACCTATGAATAGTCCTGATGAGGAATCTCCCATGTGACTCTAAGGCACTCTCTGAAGCTATGGTAACTCGGATCTCCAATCTGGGCATGCAAACCCAGGGTCGTCAGAAAGCGACCTAGTGAGTGGTAAAATGAAGAAGGCAGGAATATTCTATAATAATACAAGCACGATAATAAGATATAAGATATGATGTGGTAACAGTAATAAGCAGTAGACAAATATAAATATGTAATCATCGGGTCATGTCTCTAATCGTGTCCAGGTTATATCATAAATAATATTGTCTAGTGGTGACGTAATAGATATGAATTTGCTAGTGGTGACGTGACCGAAGTGAACATGCAGGTGGACATATGCAATATGAACATGCAAGGGGGCATATACAATATAACCTCACTACTGTGTTATACATATACAGTAAGGATGTCTACAAGGTATACAGACAACAGAATAGATGCAATGCAGAACATGTGTAATATGCCACCAAAAAGAAAGTAACATGTACCAGGCAAAGTAACAATATACATGTAACATAATATCGGGTAAATGATCAGGTACAATAATAAGTACAACAATACAATAGTAAACATGTATCAGGAAAAGAACAGTAATAAGTAGTAAATATGTATCAGGCAAGTCATGTTATTTATATAATAGTAGCAATCAGTACCACCTGGTATTTTAATTACTCTCTTCCAGTGTCCCATACCACTGTCAGTTCATACTGGAGCCCGCACTCCAGTCGAACCCATCCGGACATGGCCTACAGGTACCATTATCCAAACGAGAGAGTAACCAAATAACAAGTGTTCCCGACGTCACTATTGTGTATACTGGTTTATTATGTTAATTGGAAACCCATGGTCGAGGAGTTCTTATCGGGTGGGTGTATCCCGTACATACCCGGGACAACGACCTTAAACAGACCCCTGGCTGCTGAGACCAGGGCCAGCCCGCTTATCGGGTGGGTGTATCCCGTACATACCCGGGACAATGACCTTAAACAGACCCCTGGCTGCTGAGACCAGGGCCAGCCCGCTAGAGCTGTAACATGTAACGGAATCTCAATGAGCTAAAACAATAATCAGGAGCTCATGAGCTATAACAGACGGTAGCCAGCACTACCCCGTCCCCTGCAGTGGGACAAACAATGGATCCAAACATCCACCCGATATGATCTAGTCAACCGTCAAGTCTCCCTCATACCCAAATTATCATTATTATCTGATATGTCAAGTATACAGTGTAACAAGAACACATACAGTACATGATACGGGTAACATGATAACTGGACCTGAGCTCTGTTGATAGCTTAAAACAATATAACGGGAACAATATAACGGGAAACGGGAACAATATCACGGGAACAATATAACGGGAACAATAGATGTGGAATTCCACATATCGCATATCAACAGCTCTCATGTCCAGTAACGGGAAATCCATATCAGTAACAGGAAATAATCATGTAACATGAATATGGTAATATGAAACAATAATACATGTAATATGCACGGTGATCCATATGACAAGAATAATTAAATCATGTATGCACGTGTAACAGTGATATGCCAAGAATTCATGTAATGATGATAACGGTATAGGATATGACGGTATGTCGTGAAGTGGTGTACCTGAATACGAACGTGAGACGTGTCATAGTATTTGTGCAATATGTACAAGTAATACCTATGGGCAGTGTCTAATATCATGTACAGTGAACTATCGTATCAGTGTAAGGCTGATAACAATAATATGACATGCGGTACTTATCCTTATACTAGTTGAACATAAAGGTGTGGCCATAATCCATGTAACAGTACATGTAATAATGGTAGTCCGTGTATCATATAATATCATGTCCTGTGAATTCTAGTAACAGTATCTAGCATGCATGTCTAGTGACAGTGTCGTGTCATAGCGTATCTGTGGAACCGTATGCAGGTAACGTTACTGTGATACGATACATGATAGTGTCCAAACATATGGTAACATAGTGGGCCAGATGTCAGTGGTCCATGAACATGACCTAATAGGTATCCAGTGTTACACTCTACGTCTATTAGGTATAATATGGTGTACCAATTAGGATTTACCGGTAATTAATAAAGCAACCAAGTTCAATTAATAGACTAAAAAGATAATTTATAAAATAAAAACACTCACAAACTAGCCATGGGAAGGTAGCTCTCGTTCCCACGATCGCAACGGATCCAGAATCGCCCGAATCGGAGTCCGGATGCTCCCGATATCGCCCGAATACCCAAAACCGAGAGAAAAGGTTAGTTACGTAATAACAGAAATTATTTAGGGGGCTATTTGTAATTTTGCAGGGCCTAAACGTAAATTATAATTTTACAGGGGCTAAAATGTAATAGTACCTTTAATGGGTCGGGTTTGATGCAAATGGGCCGGGTTTGGGTTAAACCCAAACCCAAAACCCATTGGGTTTCTTCCAACAGAAGCCACGGCAGCAGCAGCGTGCGTTGCCGCTGCCGCCGCCCGCGCGCCCGCCGCCCGTGCGCCCCGCTCGCCGGCGCCGCTGCCCCCGCCGGCGCCGGCGCTACTCCGGCGCCCAGGGCCGCCGGGGGACCCTGCAGAGAGGAGAGAGAGGGGTGGGGGCTGGCGCCCCCCCCCCACCAGCGCCTGGTCGGCGTCTAGCCGGCCTCCCTCGCCGCCGGCTGGCCTGGCCGGTCTCCGGCACCGCCGGCGTCCACCAGAGAGAGGGAGGAGAGAGTACAGGGGGGAGAGAGATAGGTTAACAGAGAGAGAGAGAGAGAAGAGATTATATAGAGAGAGAGAAATTGGGAGGAGAGAGAGGTTTTAGAGAGAGAGTGTGGAAGAGAGAGAGAGAAAGGAGAGGATTTAAAGGAGAGAGAGAGGCAGTGGGTTGATCGAAAGAGGCGGTGGGTTGGAGCTCTCTGGAGAAATGGAGAAGAAGAAAGAAAAAAAAAGAAAAGAAAAGAAAAGAAAAGGGTTTTTAATTATTAAAATAATATTATTTAATTCGGCCTAAAATTCGACTTGTCCCGAACGGTGCCTAAAAATTACAGAAAATAGAGAATATTATCTGGAGACGTAATATGAAGACGGTTTCCAGAAACTCTATCCGGTTTGTAAATTAAAAATCCCAGAATGTCTCGCCGATACGGGCGACACCGGTTTGGCCGGATTTTCGATAAATTCGGAAAAATCCCCAAAAATACCCAAACGTAGCTCACGTGAGTCTAAGACATACGGTGAAAGCGAATTCTGAAAATTATATCCCATTTGTGAAATAAAAATCATAAAGCCTATTATCGGTATCGGTCGACACCGACTACGGAGATTTTCCAAAATAAACCAGAAAAATTCCAAAAAATCCTGAAAAATCTAAAATATTAGAAAATAATTTTAGAAACTGAAATCGGCTCAATCGGACTATCACGGAGGTCAAATCAATTTTTGTACGTCGTATCGCGTACCGATACGGTGATACGTACACCGGGGAGCAGGGTGTTACAACGAATGTTTGGGTTTTGAAAACCCGAACCAAAAGACAACCCTCATTTGCCGCCAGCGCCACCCTGACGAGGCCAAAACTGACATGGGCGCCAACATAGCGTGTAACAGGCCGGTTTTAATAAATATTTTGAGAAGAGGTCGATTTTTCTAATTATTTATTTAAATAAGATTTTTTTAATAAAAAACCCATATTTATTTTTGTTAAAGCCTCCTAGAAATCAGTATACGTACACATGCATCCTTCATCAATGGCACATGTGCAGCGCACATGATCATAAACTATTCCGGTTGGTTGCACTACACCTCTCTTCTTCTTCCCTCTCGCTATTTGTTTCGTCAACCTCCCTCTCGTGCTCGCGAACCCTAACCCTCACTCCGCTCCCTAATATTCCCAATCCTGAGATGGAGAATGAATCAAATTCATCCCCAATTCAAGCGATACAAGCTTCCTCGCATTCGGTATGTATATAGTTCATAACTGATGCTGAGACCATTTTACACAAAAAAGGCTTTTTTAGTATGCACAGGTTCTTTCCTATTCTTTCTGGAAGTAATATATGTTAAAGTTCCTACAAGTTGTTCGACAAAATGTCACAACGAACCAATTCTCACCCACTGTCTTATAATTGTTTTCGTTTGATACCTATTCGATTCTTATCCTTAGGGAACACATAGGTTTTGATTGATATAGAATTTAGATGCATGTGATTGAACAGTTAATTGACAATGGTCATGGTTATACACATTGATGACGATGTTTATTTTCTGCTGCTCATCTAAATATTGAAGCATTGGGAGATAATACCTGATAGCTTTTAAAGAGAATTGTGCTTGCCAAATAGCCATTATCTGAGATCTTCCTCTCATTGTGAAGGGTTGGAACATTAGATTTGTGTGTGTCCTAATTCAAAACGTCCATAACTTGTTAAGAAATTGGCTATGCTCTTATTAACTTGCTTCTCATTAATGGTGCTCAGGTTGACGGTTACTATCTTTGCATTCCGAGAAATTTTTAGCAAATTGCATTGTGCATGCGGTAGATATTACTCTTACACTATTAACCTTGAGAGTCTCACATAATCAGTGTCACAAAATGTTACTCTAAAGGACTGCAAACATATATTTTAAGATTTCCAATGTGTATGTATTACTTATTTGTATTTTGAAAGCAATCAGGGGGGTCCAATTTCATCACTAATATTTGAAGCAAAATGAACTGTTCAACATTGTGTTCATTTGACTTTCCTGTGAAGTTATTGCTTATTGTTCATAAATTATTTCCTTTTGTTTAGCAGAGTGCCAATAGGGAAGAAGAAGACCCTAAAATTCTTTATGTACTTTATAACTAGTTTAAGCATATTTCATATTAAATTTGGCCCAAGCTACTAGACATCACTCTATTTGTAGGCTTAATTTGTAGGCTTATCGATAGATTACAATCCATCAAAAACATTATAGCATTCCAAACTGCAAGTTCATGAATCCTCTTTAGCTAAGCAATCTTGTGCATCTTATGTATTTACTAGCTTCAGGCTTTCAGGTTTGTGTTTTTAATGTATAGCATGTTTCCTATGTTTTATGTAGGGGTGGCAATTCGGGTCGGGTCGGGTCTAACAGATCGGGTCGTCACGGGTCGGCCCGTAATCGGGTTCGGGTCGATCCGACCCGACTTCATAATCGGGTCAAAAATCAAGAGCTCTATCCTACTCGGTCTTATACAGGTCGACCCGACCCGACCCGTTTAACCAAATGGGTCGGTCGAGTCGACCTATTAGACCCGTCAAACCCGAATGAAATTATGTGAACTATTTCTAGCTTTGACATTTCTGTTACTGCTTGCTGGTTTTATCATCACACTAACTATTATCCTACTAGCGAAAAAAATCAAATGTCAAAACTCAACTGCTATCACATGAAAGGTAAATCATCATACAAATATAATCTCATAGAGATTAGGTTTGTAATTGACATCACTGTAGTTGAAGAATAAGGATTCTGAAAGCTATTTATAGACTCTTCTTGAGCTGAAAATGCAAATCGAGAGGTTTTTTAGAGATGTGAAAGAAATCTGAAAATACACAAACTCCAGTTTTACTGTAAGTCACCGGAAAACTTATAAAAGTTTCCATTCGACTGTGCCTTGATCATCTCCGAATAAAAACACAAGAAGCTGTGGCTGGGAGAGGAAGGAAACGAAAAGGTTTCCAAGAAAATGTCTAAACACACGCATATAAAATCAGTTCTCAAGGGGCGCTCGACTGGTTAGATTGTGAGTTTGCTCCCAAACAGGCTATGTTACACGAACACGATAATATTGAAATGGACATGGCACGTGGACACATGACTTTAAAATACACATGACACATATGTTCGACACGCGTGTCGAACATGACACGACTTCATGATAGGAGTGTCCGTGCTACATGGCCAACAGGTCGTCTGTTCGAATCCCTTGATAGGCACTTACCCCCGGGAATTTTATTCCCGCGATTTACCCAGTATTGTGTAGGAAAACTTCTTCGGTAGGATGCACAGACCTCACGAGATTAGTCAGGGTGCGCTAAGCGGCCTGGATACCCGGATAGATTCCCCAAAAGAAAAAAAATCGGGTCAAGTGGGTCTAACAGGTCTAGCGGGTTCGGGTTGACCCAACCCGTTTAACAATCGGGTTAGGCGGGTCGACCCGAATATGACCCGAACCCGATTAGGACAAACCCGGACCCGGTATATCTAGGTAGGGTCACCGGGTCGGGTCGGGTCAGGTCCAGTCTGGCGGGCCGAGTCTATATTGTCCCCTTAGTTTTATGTTATTTGTTCGCATTTGAATCAACAAACCAATCTTCAAAAGATGGCATTTTGAATGAGATCGTTTAAACAATTTAAACTAATTTCAATGTTTATGGAGTTACAATTTCTTGCATGGATGTGTTTGGAGGTTCTTGAATTTTTCTTTAATCGCATGATGTAGATTCTTTTTTGTGAATGCATTAAGATGGTTGCATCAAGGCAACAAAGTTCAATTAACGGCTATTTGGAAGATATAGGATCATACTTGAAGGGAGAAGTTAGAATAGTGGGTAGTCCTAAATAGATATGGTTTAAGACAGTACCACTTGCTAAAAGATGGCCATAATTGTGAAAAAAGATTCATGTTCCTTACCAACCCAAGGTTTTGAGACAAAGGCTATGTTGTTGGCTTTTATTTGTAGTGGATTCTTAGAAATTTTGACTTTTAACTAAGTCTTCTCGGTTTTGCAGAAAATGCCATTTTTAAGTGGCATGAAGTTTCAAATTAATCCTAAAGAGTAAAAATTTAAGATAACTTTGATTTACCCAGGTCCAAACTTTTACTTTTGCATACTAGAAGACTATTTGATACGGACATCGAGACACGATCTTGACGTGTATATTATCGTTGGCGAAGACGCGTGACTTCTCTATGATTTTGTTTTGAGTCAGAGTTTGTGTCTTTATTCATGCTGAGTCTAGTGTTTTTTCTTTTATTTTATTAGTCTTATTTTCTTTTATCTCACATGCATTGTGAGAAAAAAATCAATGCTTTGTAAGCCTATATATAGGCATGAGTTAAATGAGATTGTAACGAATATTTTGATTAATGAAATTTGGATTATTTTCTGAATTGAAAATTTTCTTTATGAATTTAGAGTGTGAAGCCCAATTCAAATAGGTTTTGGTGTGAATCCTTAACCTCTTTCTCCTCTTCCTAAATTCTAATCTCAATTCTAATTCTTTTCACAAAACCCTAATCCTAATTCTTCAATCCCTATTTTAAAAAAACTAGAAAAATTGACATCTCCCTTCTAATCTCTCACAAAAATTCAAAAAAATAAAAAATCCAAAAATCCCTACAAAATTGAAAAACACACTATTCATTATTTTCCCCACCTCCTCTCTCCAAACCCTAGCCTAATCCTAACCTAAGTCGGCAGCCAACTTCTCCCCCTCTTCCTCTTCATCTCCTTCACTTGCAGCCGCGACCCTTGCCCATCCTCCCTCTCCTTCGCGCCGCCAACACCTTCACCATGCCGACCATCTTTTTCCCCTCAACCTGTGCCGCCCCCTCCTCTTCCCACTACCATCGCCAACGGCCCGACATTTCCTCTCGCCCTCCCTTGCTCTCCCCTCCTCTCCTTGCCAATACGCCGACTGCTTTCATCTCCTCACCATCAATATCCGGTCAAGATTACCCATCGGTCATGACGACTGAGACCTCGCAAAACACCTCGTCACCACCTTCCACCGACCTCGCCTCCTCCTCTTCGTCGACGGCTTCCATCATCAACCTCGTCAACCCGCCGCCACGCATGGCGACAACTAGCCGATCTCCAACATCGAAGACACCGCAACAACCATCTCAAATCAACTAAAGAACAGTTCGGGTTTCATTTCAAACCAACCCAACCCGCTAACACCACCCGACCCGTTAGCTCAAGTGCAAATCAAGTTCAAGTCTTCAGACTCGACCCGGTTTCTACAGTGCACCCGACCCACTTTGCTATAACACCCGGATCCAACAGAATCAGTACAGACTCGTTGCAGAACAGACCCGTTAACAATTCAAGTTTCTTTTTTTGGGCTATATCTCAGCCGTTCAGAGTTCGATTCACGCGATTTTTGAAACGCTAGACTCGTGAAGATAAGAGCTATACATCTAGGATAACAAGATATTAAGATCAAATATGATTCTTAGGATATTAGTTTTTAATTCTACAATCAGGTTATTTTCGGGTTACATCAAGTAATTGCATCCCTAAAGTATTATCATTGTTTCTTCCTGTCCGCTATACATCATGAGTTGTGAGAATCTGATAACCTATAGCTTGTTTATCTTGATTTTTTGAGTAGGACTATTGCATTATAACTGACATCGTGTTTAATTTAATTGAGACTAGAATTGTCTGAACTATGCATGTGACTGGTTGTTAAAATCCATCTACGTGACATTTCTAGTTTTAATTTATTTTCCTACCCAACGATCGTAACTTGTTGGTGAAGCGTTAGTATAGTAAAATTATCGTTGATTTTCGAGCACTTGTGCACGTTTTACATCAATTGATACCAGAAGACTATTTTTTCAATTGATACAAGTCACATTTATGTATACTAGGTTTCTTTGAATATATATGCTAAGTTTTGCCGCTAAGACCTCACTCACAGTTGGGATATTAACTGCAAGCAGGACTGACAAAACTCATTTTTTCTAAAGATAAACCGACCAGCTTCATCCAAAATGTCATCTCAAGGAAATTAGATTAAAGTGGAAACTCATTCTGTCTATTCCAGGCCAGATTAATCATTAATCAAATAAAGACCCTAAATTCAAAAGGTAAATTGTGGTAAACATTTAACACTTATCAATAAGAATTCCAACATTTTATATATTAGAAAGATTTATCGCTTACATTGTATAGAACCTTCCCATGCATCTTTGGCGAGGTTTTTATGTGATCTCTAATATTATTGATCTTATCATAGACTTCAAATGAAGATTGGGTAACATCAGTGTCCTACTTTCCACATTTTCTTAATATGATGTGTTTCAAACTCATAGGAACTGAGCAACGCAGAAATTCTTCAACCTTAGGTCAGGTGGAATTAGGAGTTCTCACCTTTTGCTTTTTGCCGGCTCATCTTGCTGGAAAGGTTTAGGAATGTGTCCTATTTGATTTCTAGATTTTTGTGTACCTTGAAGTTGAATGTAATTATCTATAAAAAAATTCATCATCTTTCCCCTTCCTCTAGACATTTTTTCAACTTTAGGAGAATTTGGGGGATGCCAACTGGTATTTTAAGATTATGACAAGCCTATCTCTTGTCTATAATTTCTTTGGCCAGAAACTGACACTTGTTGTAAGAAGATTAATGTCAACTCGAGAATCACTTATAAAACACTGCCAAATGCTCGTGGAAAACCTTGCTCCATAGCTGACCCCACCTTGATGGGAAAAGCTTAGATGATGATGATGATCTTGCTTATGAGTGCAAAGAAGATAAGTGCTGCACATCCTCCTGCAGCATATTTTGAATTAGTATTTTATAAGATGTGTGTTTTTTTTGATATTGTCATATTAAATATCCTTTTCAATTGAGACAGTTATATTCTCAATATTACCACTGATCAACTTCTGATCAAGCTACTCATGGCGCTGCAATTTCATATGTGAGACCTAGAAGTGTCTTGAAACTTTCAATTTTTTTTCCTTTTTAACTTTTTTCTTTTGATGTATATACTTTGTATGTAACCTTGTACAATTTATAGTTCATAATACAGTTGAATAGGACTTACTCTGTTACTTTTCACCCCAAGAAGACATATGAGACCTAGATAGTACAATTCAGGCCTTTGTAGACGAAAATAATTTCTCCTTTAAGTTTTTCTTTTGGCTGTTGAAAAAAACAGGAGAGGAGGAAATTATTCCAGGAGAGGAAAAAGAAGAACAAAACTGATAACTTTGTTTTAATGTTTCATTAAAAAACTTCTAGAAAATGTTGTCACTTATGTCATAGAGGAGTCAGCATGATCTATTGATCTTCACCTTTCCATTTTCTCTAAATAATCTCTGGTGAAAGGGAGAAAATGATAGCCAAGAATTCAAAGCTTACTTCTCTCTTTATTTTCCCCAGGATCTCCTTTTTATCACCAAACACGGGGAAAGAGACATTGTAACTTTTTTTTTTTATGCAAAAGAGGTTTAGAAGTTAATGTTGCGTCATCAGTAAGTTTGATTCCTTTCCCAAATGTTCCTTTCATTTGTCTAGTATTTTAAAGAAACCCACAAGTTGAACAATTAAAAGAGACCTCTACCGGGTAATTATTTTGCTTTGAGTTCGAGGAAGCATAACTTGCCAAGTTAGCAAGAAACAAAAGGATGCCATCTACTGTAATAATTGTTTGAATCAATGAAGAAGAATTTCTGACCCCCAAAATTTTACTTGGCTTTGTGCAATATACTCTTAGGGATAAACTTGTTCACTTTGAGTCATAAAAGGCGCTATAATGAATATAAGAGAAGCTTTGCAATCCTAAGCTAAGCCTGGTTCTAAGATGAAAGAAGATGTGCTCGGTAATTACATCCGAAAAACTAGTTCTTATCAACTACATGACAAATGTTCAAAGAAGGTAGTGGCAATGCGTACCAGAGAATGGAGGAGAATTCAAACAAATTGTTAATCTTGATTCATAAATACAGATGTTTAAAACTTCCATTTGTAAAGAAAATAAAATAAAAGCACAAAGAGAAAAATGAAAACATCACCGTTCTCCTTAAGGACTACTTTGAATTTCTAGTGCTTCTCTGTCCACTCGATCTCTTGATTGATGCAATCCTCTGAAGCCTTATCTGCTCCCTAAACTTGGCAATGAACTCATCAGCCTTCTTATCGACCTCATTCTCCTCTGGCACTGCTTCCGTTGACACAGAGTTCGATGTCTCTTCTGCATTCGGTACTTCACCACCACCACCACCACCATCATCATCACTACTTTCAGAGTCAGATGCAGAAATGATCATCTTCTCCATGAACTCATTTTTCTTCTCACCCTGGTTTCTTGGCAATGGTGGAAGGCTCTGTGCTTCCTTTGATCTAATTGTTCTAACTGATCTTCTGGGATTTGAATCTTTCTGTGAGTTGAAAGAATCTGAGCCAGCATCGTTTCTTTGGAGAAACCTCTCTCTTCTTCCCCGTCTGCTTAAATCCTCCAGCTCATCCTTGAAGCTTTTTCTTGCATCCCTTTTCTCTGAGATGAATTGGGATGCATGACTGAGAGGCAGAGGTGGTGGAGGCGGTGCTGGGGGTGGAGAAGACTTATAGAAGCTCTTCTTCCTCACGAAATCCTCGTTGATCTTTCCCCTAATTTCTGGGGAGAACGAGGGTGAAGGAGAGAGCCTCTTTGGAGATGGAGTCCTGGAGGCCGGACTAGGGGTTGAAGATCGGAAAGAGGGAGTTCCCGAAGGACCCAGTTCTGTATCAAATGAAGAATTAAGTGGAGAATAAGGAGGAGATGATTCCTCCTTTACCTCCATCCTTCCTGATCTTGATCTCCATGGAATTGGAGATGGGAGGACAACACCTTCCTTCCTCCAATCTTTCCAATCTTATCAGCTTCATCTGTTCCGTTTAATGTGAAGGAAGAGCCATCAATTTCAGAACTGGAATCGAAGGATTCTCGATAAAGAGGCCTAGATTTCAAACTTCGAACAGGCAAAAACAGTGGCTTTGTGCTGCTATTGGTGGCATTAGTAGTTTCTTTGGCAACCATAACTACTGGCTCTTCTCGGTAGTACTGAGAATAATTCCAGGTTTGGTTCTTGGTTTCATCTACAAAATCTAATCCCTTTGGGGAGTCGATCTCTTCGTCATCAAAGACTGAGGAGACCTGAAGGATTTGGGAGACATAAGATTGTGGCGTGTCAGCTTTCAGTTGTGTTTCCTTTTCGATCTCAGGGTCAGAGTTTCGGCGGCTGAAGAGGCCGTAGGAAATGGCTATGCCGACGAGGAGGAGGTGGACTAGCTCCCAGCTTCGTGCAAGGATCGATCTGCTCGATAACTCAGGGGTTTGGGAAGAAGGGAAGATAGGGAGGAGGGCAATGAGGACAGACACAAGGATAATTTTGTACAGGAAGCTGGAAAAGGGATTTGGAGGGTTTTGGTGGGCTTTTGGAGATGGGGGTTTTGACGGGTGTGCGACGGAGTTGGGCTCTGCCATTGGATAAGAAGAAGAAGAAGAAGAAGAAGAAGAAGTGAGCTGCTTCTCTTGTATTATGCTTCTCTCTCTTTTGTTTTGTTGCTCTTTCTGTGTGGGAAGAAGAGGAAGGAAGAAGGTGAAGAAGGGGAGAAAGAAGACTTAGGGATGAAGGAAAAGTGGAGGGAAAGATAAAGCTAAAGGCTGAGGTGAGGGTTCCATGTTTAAAAAAGCATAGGGTTGAATGTTCCCTTTCCTACCGTTGGTGTGAAATGGCCAAAGAGTACATGAAAGGGGTGGAATACGCGAGAATGCCCTCCTCTTCTCTTCTCTACTTTTTCTGTCAACTATGTTCTCTGTTCACTTGTTTCAGTCTAGCTTAATTTGGCGTATTTAGACTGTGTTTAGACAAATCCTGTGAAGAATCAAGTTAACACATACCACATACCTAAGAAATGTATTTGGATACAGAGCAGAGTCTGACTCACACTCCGTTGTTCTGTCACTATTTATGTGTTTCTTCAAGAGTTATCATACCAATGCCAGTACTGAAATCTAATGCATGTGAAGAGTTTCTTTTAGCTTGTAGTCACTTCCATTTGTCATGTAAGATGAGCATCTAGGGTGTCAATACAAGAGAGAGAGAGAGTACAAACAACTTAAGGCAAATTGAGCTTTGGATGGGAGAAGAGCTTTTGAGAAGCCCAAGGGTATTGTTGATGTATGGGGGAAAGGAGAAGGGTGATATGGTTGGAATTTTTCTTTTGGAGTGCATACGCTAGCTTTATGGTGGGGTGTGGGGAGATTTGAGTTGAGGTGTGTGTTGGTGGTAGCTTTAGTTTTCCACTATGTCCCACCTTTTTTTTCTTCCTCCTTGTTTTGGGTTTTCTTTGCATTTGGTTTTTATTCGTTGCCTGTTTTTTGGATCTCCATGAGATCAGATGCTCTTTGATTCTCTGTTGGATGTGGTCTTAAACTTATGCTTTCCCTTCCTTTCTTTTTTCTTTTGAATTTTCCACCTTTGTGTAAACTATGGGACCACTTGCTTTGCTTCAAACAACTTTGTAGAGACTTGCATTGTTCTCTTTGCCAAGGCTTAGCTCTGTAAATGGAAGGACTCTGACCTGAAGTTTCCACTCTTTGCAGGTAGTTCGTACTGATGGACATGGTGACTGATATAACAAGAGGTGGGTTGGCGAAAAATTTGCTTCACTTTCTCGATCATCTTCATCGAGAAATCTGCAGCACAGACTACTGCATTCGGCAAATAAGGTTCTTACTCAGTTGTTAGAGCTCACAAATATGCATATTATGGTTAGTATTACATACATACATAACAAATAATACAGGTAAGGGCATCGAATGGCGTTGGACCAACGCCAAGCCAGAAAACAAGGCTAATGGATCAAGACATGTTATTTTCCTTACACCATTAAAAAAAAATACATGTCGGTCTCACTTCCTGTCATCATGCTCCTTTTGCCTGTTGTGGTGTGCCTAAAATTATTCCTCTCAGTAGTTTACTCACCGTATTGCTCTCAGTACTTTACTCACCGTATCTCCCACCCTCTCTTTATTTCTCCAACAATATTGATGGTGTGTTTTTAAACTTGTGATCTTCTTGCCGCAAGTCATACTTTTTTGTCACAAGTTGCATGTCTTACCAACTCTCTTACTGCCAAGTTTTTTCTTTTATTGTTGTCATTATTATTGGCAAAGCCTTTTTTTTTTGTAAAATATGATGTATAAACCGTGACAACACAAAATTTGCATCTGAACTGCTATCGCGCAGGGGCGGAACCAGAAAATTTTTTTGGGGTGGGCTGCAAGAAAAAATATAAGAGAATATCTGAAAAACGCCCATGTATGTATATATATATAAAAAGCTTCCCGCTCTACTTTACTATAGCCAATGAAAGGTGAAGAACAAGAGAAGTTAAATAAAAGGACCTGCCGCCCACCGTGGGGCTCAAACCCATGACCACAAAGTTAAGAGTCTTGCGCTCTACCAACTGAGCTAGATGGGCTACTCATGATGTGTAACAATCATTCTTCACCTATAAGCTACGTTTTATAATTTTTCACACAATATGTGAAAAAAATGGGCCGGGCTACAGCCCGGCCCAGCCCACTATTGGGTCCGCCCCTGCTATCGCGAAACATGTAATATGTAGTGTCAGACATAAAAATGAGCTGGCCATTATCAGTCTACAGTGTCATCAGAGGAGGTGATATCAATTAAAGAAAATATCTCTAATCTGATGTGTTGATGAGTCAACTTGCATTTTCTCAATCAAGGCTAGTTAAGCACATCATCATCATCATCATCATCATCTGTGGTCAAAAGAGAAGGAAAAGCTCATGTTTCAGAGAGAAACATGGATATCCTTCCTCACTAACAATTAAAGCAATCTTCAAAACAGTCAGCAACCAGCCAGCCAGCCGAAAGAAGTACATCGAGAAGTTGTTAGAAAAAAACCGTGGAACAGAACAGATTCCCTCTCGATGAGTTCTCGTTGCAAATCCCAGTCGGATCGCACCACTTTCGACTCAGCAAATTCTCATCAGATGGCATGAGATTCCACCCACCATGGGAGAGTTATCAGCTGGAAGGGAAATAAAGAGAGTGCCTTGCAAAGAGAGAGGGGATTAGGGAATTTAATTAGTTGATTAGTCTTTGCTTCCTTGTTGTGATAAGCTTGTTTAGTTGAGGCCTTTTAATTAGAGGTGGATATTGTGGAGTTAATTAGGTTGGATTGTCCTGATTTCTACCACCAGGATGGGTCAGATGCAGATTACAGTCGGCCATTATGAGTACGGCGTGCTCCGTAAGCAGAATTATGCTTGCAATTGTGAGTTAATTATCAATTAAAGTTACTTTTCTCATCACTTTCTGGTTCCTTTTGGCTAACTGCATGCAACAATAGTTTACCACCATATGTTTCAGCTGAGAAATTCTTGGGGAATAAGAATGAGGACCACTTTGGTGTTGAGTTTTGATTGATCAGCAAAGTTTTGTGTCAAACTGTTAGAAACCTGACAGTGGACTCTGCAGGAAAAGGGCGGGTTTGGGACGCTGTTTTTGTTGGTGTTTGTCTCAGGACGAAAGAAGTCTGGAGTTCAAATTTTACTTGCAACAGCCTACAAAAATCATCGCCCATCGACACATAACCATAGCATACAATAGTTTTAGGGTCGGTTTAGATTTAGAGTTAAACTGTCTTAACCATAGTTTCCTGCAGTTAACTCTGTTAACTCCAAAAACCTAATAAAAGGTTTATTTGTCTATTGTTCCTCCTTTAATAAACTGCATTTTGCTACCTCCAAAAGTTAAGCTTAAATATAGTTTAGAAAAAAAAAAAATAGTTGAATTGTTCTTTCTGAACTTGCAGGCTACCTTAACCTTTTCTTGCTAGTTTCAACTGTAAAATAAACCTTACACCTTTATTTCACCAAAGTTTTGTACAGATCTTTGTGACAATTGGAACACTTTTTAACTCGCAGGGATTGTTTTCGATGCAGTGCAGAATCTCAGTTCTTAAGCATTTGTTAAGTTCTGATTTCACTGAATGATTTTTGCTGTCATCAACTTTGAAAAAGGATGACAAATGAAAAGATCCTTTTACACTTTAAACACAAACAGTGCAGAGCATATTCTCCACAAAAAAAAAAAATTGCCATTTTAGTAAAGTACGAGTAGTTAATTGAAAAAAAAACTGTTTAAAAAGACGGCAGAAAAGCCCTCAAAAAAGGAAGGTAAAAACGATGGGTTTGGTTCATGTGTGTGAGCCCCACACACATTATAAGATGGCCAATCTTGTATTGACACGTGGATAAGATGTCTGGTTTCAAAGAGACAAAACATTAAATTATTTAGACCTCTTACAATATTATAAGAGGGTCAATCTCACGTGTCAATACAGGATTGGTCCTCTTATAATATGTGTGTGTGGCTCACACACATGAACCGAACTCAAAAATGGTCTCCCACGCTGCTCATCATTCATTCACAAACGCAAACACAAAACACAATGCATGCCTCGTTCCTTACTTTAAGGCGTTTTTTTTTTGCTTTCTTGGTTAGGCTTCAATTATTAGAGGGACTGCTGCTGCTCATTAAACAGCAACTTTCAACTCAAAGAAAGAGTCAGACAATTTCCGACAAAAAAAAAAAAAATCTTAATTTTAATAATATACCAAAGAAATAAATACACATAAAAAATATTTTTATGAAAATTGTGTGTGTATAAGTTTTTAATAATAAGATTTGCTTTGCTGCCTCCTCCCTTGCTCCTTTTATTTTTGTTTTTTTTGTTTGGTCTGGTTGTCTCTAGCTCTAAATCATCATCATATCTTATCTCAATGACGTGGGAACAAAGCCATGTGCATCAAAAGTTTTAAGATAATTCTCTAAATAGACAGCTCAATAATACATATATAATTAATTAATTGGGCTGGCTGATCAAGTAATTTTTCTCACTTGACTTTTTGTTTATATTTTGTCAAATCTACATTCTCCAGAATTACTTATTGTGAATAGATCTTCATACAGATTAAGTAATACTAAATCTTTATATGACGTAAATACTGTATCTAATTATTATTCCATACAAGATTCATGCATAAACTAAACTCTTCTTTTATCGAGATCAAAGGAAAGGAGGGTTTAAGCATCCTAACTCCATCACGAATGAGATGCCGAAGCTTGCACGATCTCGAGTATGCCGGAGTTGAGAGAAAAATTCTTCTCTCAAGCCACCAATTTCTCTTCTTGATCCTTAAAGGAAATGATAGACCTCCAAGAGAGAGATTAAATCATTGTAGTTAGTGATGAAGAGAGAATCATACTCATGATATACAACATCAAAGAATCCTAGTTCAACTCATCATAGATCTAGACCCTTGATTGATAACACGAGTTTCACATGTGTAGATGAGCCCCAGATCTTAATTTAAATACATAAATGACTAAGTGTAATTGAAACATCTATAGACTCAAATCATTAAGCTTGATCAATTTTTTATTGGGTCTAACAATATAGGCTTATAGAGACGAGTATAAAATCCAATGCGTTAAGTATCCCGCCTAGGGTGTAACACCCTGAAATTCTAAATCTTGATTTAATCTTGTTAAAGGGGATAAACTGATTATCTGAGATAATGACAAAATTAAGTGAGTGTAACAATGGATGTTTAGAAATCCCGTAAAAGAAAATTCTGAAAGTGGGAAATATGGGTATTCGACATATATACATATGTTCCTATCTATGTTTGTTATGTATATGTAAAACCTTATGAATATGATCATTCTTCTATGAATACTTGCACATATATTTGATACTTTTAAATATATTGTTCATACATATATGTGTAATAAAGTGGCAAGTGAATACATTGTGTAAATACAAGAAAATGAAGCAAATACCAAAATAAATAAATAAATTGAAATAAAAATACAATCATGAGAATTATTTTATTATTTTAGAGATAGTGGAGAAAGTAGGTGTGCATGGCATGGGTAGATGGAGGGTTAAGATTAGCCTTGAAATATGTGTGTTTAGGTGGCAAGATGAGGGAGAGAGAGGTTGTGGATATATGTGATATATGTTTATGTGAGGGGGGTTTGTGTAAATGGGTAGACAATTAATCCCTCATTCATCTTCTTCCATCTCTCATTTTTCAACCTAAGAAACCCACGAGAAGAATCACAAATACAACCTCTTAAATCTCTTTCCAACCTTCAATCATTTTTTTTTAAATCTCACTCTCCCCCTCTTCTCCCCCTCCCTCTCTTCTTTGGAACCGGGAGCACCCGCCACACCCGGGCGGCCGGCGGTGGCGGCCGGCGGTGGAGCGGCGGCCGGGCCGGTGGTGGAGCGGCGGCAAGTGGGAGCAACGACTATAGCGAGGAGAAACAAGAAGGTGAGGGAGATTTCATCTAGATCTAGATCTATTTCATTTTCTGAATTTCTAGAGAAAACCTCATAATATGTATTGATTAATTTCTGTCATTTAAAGTAGCATTCAATCAACTTTCCCTATATTTTCTTGCAAAAATTTCTGGGCAAATCATCATCTAGAGCAAAGTAGAGAACCTTTCTAATATGTGCAGAAATCTGTTAAACAGAATTACTCTGTAAATTCGGGCTCAGTTCATTAGTATGTTAGGGTTATATTATATCATATTATATACCGTTGGAAAAACAATCAAGTCTACTTTCCAACGGTTCATACCATGTCCTAATCAGATATCTGTATCTCAAGTTACGACTGATAAATTGCATGTTGGTCAAAACTGTCCTGCTGCAGAACTCACTCACAGCTGAAGAGTTTCGGTATATCAGAAACAGTTTAGTTAGATAAAACTGATCATGTAGTATATCGTTGGAAAGATAATCGAATCTAATTTCCAATGGCTTTTGTGGTGTCCCAATTGAGGGTCTGTGCTGAAAGTTATCGTCAAAATAAGACCGACTAGTCAAATTTCTTGAGTTGCAGAATTTTCCTTTACGATTGAAGAGTTTGGGAATTTTCTTTTACTAGTTAACTCAATTATAAATGTCATCTAATAGACTATTAGAAAGATGATAGCATCTCTAAGCACGTGAAATTTAAACCTGTGTTGGTTGGACGTTAGGAATCCTTTGAGAAACAAAGGAAATATAAATCATGTCAAAGATTAGTTTCCTCCTTATGAATTACCATTTAAGGGGAGACCCATGAGAATTTTAGAATAAGTAGAGAGGAATGTTGCGCCAAGCTCGGAACTGAATACGCCCTTAATAATGAATGTTGATGTTTCATAAATTTTATATGTTTGTTTTCATTTAAGAGGTAACCCCAGGATCTGTCCTCGTAAATAATTGGAAAGAAGTTAAAAAGCCTAAAAGATTTGCTACTTGTGCCTAGTGGCAGCAAGGTGTATTGGGTTTTGGACGACGATACTTACTCTAGAATTTGGTAGGTTATGACTTGATACATTCTTGAAGTAATAATTTTTGTTAAATTTCTAGCGTAACCAGTGAAACGACATAGAATCACCCTATCAGATTTTATATAAATTTCAGAGTCGTGGTGCTAGATCAAGTGGTGCTCTGGATCCCATAGCACCAGATTTGAATTCTCTGAGCTCAGCATAAAACAATATTCTCATGAAAGAGCTCTTATCCTTGTGTTATATTATTTCAAGTTCAGGTAGGTACATTGTTGGGCATATCTGCGTCATTAAATAATTACTGTTGCATTCGCTCAGACACTTGAAAAATCTGACATGTTTAGAAGTATTGATACATTTGGTTATGTCGAGCACATCCTGATGAGGTGAATTATAGATCCAACCATTTGGTAGGACTAACACAAATCCTAATGGCAAAGGGAAAAGGTAAGCAACTGGAAGAATTACTCGACCCATCTCTCCTTCCACATATGAGTTAGAAGCGAGGTTCAAGAGGTTCAGGATAACTAAGGATTATGGCAGATGGCAAGTGCTATAATTTTAATAATAAGAAATAAGTTTTAATAACACATATTGTTACTCATTATCAACATTATCCAGTGTTGCAGGTTTTCAACTCACAGTCCCGAGCTAATAGGACTGTGGTTTCCGACTCTATGATTGCGGGATAGGATTAGGCGGGAAATTTTATTGACAATATTCACAAGTTGGGAGTACCGTGATAGAAGGGTATAAAGGAGGAGATTATAACCATTTTTCATACCACTTGTCTATAAGAAATAGCATGATACTCACGTCACACCAGGCATTGATGGTTTAGACTTTGAGCTGCATGGAGACAAATTCTATATACGACTAGAGCAATGTATTATTTATATAGGGTGTCTCAGTATCTTTATTTTAATGGCCCAGTGCACGTAGACCATCGAAGATCTTGATTCATAAACTCATCATATATAGGTAATAAGGCTGCAGGAGTCCTTCCAAGCGTTTATTTAAACAACACTTCGTTGATTACCCTGGCTATGAACAATAGCTAATTACTTTCTCAATAGGAAGAATGATCTAATATTGATGGTTAACTATAAACTGATGCAACAGAAGACCACGAAGAAATATAGAGTGGATACCACATGGCTGTAAGCTAAGAAAATTATATCTTTTCATATTGCCTCATAAAGATGTGAAATTAAGCTTGAGCAAATTAAATCATTGATGTTGGTGTCCATAGAGGATACTTCGCTTTAAATTGTGAGATTGAAAATCAATAGTTACGTAAGTGGCAGTTATAAAAATCATCAGAGCGGAAACTGTTAATTACGAAGTCGGGAATCCAGGTTGGTAATGAATTGTCTAATCATATTGGTAGTCATTAATTGACTAACTGACCAATAATTATGGTATTCGGAGTTTCGACGGAACCATACTGAACATTGGGCGTTAAGAAACTAGTGGTGTTAGACGTATGAATGAAAGCTCGGGTGCGTTGATGGGAATAGAAATCCAACATTATTACGGATACATGGGTGTAAATTATTATAAGAGTTTCTCATAATAGATAACTTGTTGATATTGCTTATTCTTCATATGGTTATTGATACACTGTGCAACCACATCTAAGTGATGATTGTTTACAACCTTGATGTATGTTGAATATATATGAAATTGACGGGGATGTCACATAAGCATAACTAACAAGTTGTATACCTATATGACAATGATCTTTACCCTCAAGCAACAATTTTAGTATTTGTTTTGTTGACGAATTGATCTCCATGACGTGTATGCATTGTAAAATTTACGATCATGATTGTATGCTACATAATTGAATGTTGATGTGCTAGTAGCACGACTCAAAAGGCTAATACTTAACAAGTAAATGAGAGCTGACTCAATAAATTGAGATGATTAGATCACTACAGCATTGACTGGTAACTCATATTTATGTATATACACATATGGTGTGTCATATATGGATGTCAATTGACATTAGTGTCAAGCTAAAAGGTAAACTGCAATAAAGGGGTTGGTGTTCGTATTGTGACGAAATCATTATTTGTACTTTCGAATGTGTGTGTATATGTTTGTTACATCTTTTGCATTGGAGGAAGGGGCCGGGCGGGAGCCGGTAGGAGGGGGGAAGACGGTGGGATTGTAATATATATATATATATATATATATATATATATATATATATATATATTGGAGGAAGGGGCCGTGCGAGAACCGGTAGGAGGGGGGAAGACGGTGTTATTGTTATATATACATACAAATACATATATATAGGAGGAAGGGGCCGTGCGGGAGCCGGTAGAAGGGAGAAGACGGGGAATTCTCACACTTCACTGTGGTTGTATATGCATGTGTATCATGTGTGTTGTGCACATCTCTAAGTATGATATGTGAATATTGTGAAGTGTAGTATGATTATGTGTGATCGCGTTATCCATATGGATAAATTATACTTAGATGATATGGGGTGATATGTGATATTGTATTACCGAAACATATACTTACCCCCATGAAACTTCGATTTTGATTGGTTGTATCTAATGTATGAGATATGAGTTATGTGATGATATGTGTTGATAGTACTTAAAACAGAACCATGCATAAGTTATAATGACTGAGAAAGTATCTCACTGAATTCTTAGATCAAGTAATCTGCAGCAGAAAATTAAGAAAGTTAAAGAGAATCGATTCTAGAGAAGTCAGACCGTCACATAGAGTATATGGATCGTTGTGTTAATCATTCATTATAAGATATTGCTCTCTTCTCATTTCATTTGTTCATCTATACTTGCAAATTGTTGAAGAAAGAAACACGTCCCTTTATTGTATTTTCCTTCCTTGATTCACTTTGATTCTCTCTCACTGAGCTGTCGAGCTCACTCCCTCCCAGTTTTATATTTCAGGTCGCTGTATGGCAGAAGACCAGCTTCAGATTTAGGCGTTGTTGAGAAGTTTAATTTTTATTGATTGCATTAGACTGTAACTTAGTTCCTGTTGAAAATCTTACTTGATGTATACTGATACCTTATGTACATTTTGAGAGATGGATGAGTTAGAAATAAGTTAGATTGTGATTATGGTGATGTGTTAGAGTTACAGTTAAATCTGTTTATATTGTGGATGACGAGAGGAGTACTCTCGGGCACATGTTTCCTTTTGTTTCATAAGTAGGCGATGTCAAGCCAAAATTATTATTTGGAGAATTAACAGGCTGTAGTGAGCTGAGGTATTATTATGATTGCTTGGGTGATTGTTAACTTTGACTTACATGTTAGATTTGAGAATTCGTGGACTGTTGTTGGTCAAAATTACTGTAAATTGAAATGTATATTTGGGCATGTAACATTTACAAAGGAAGTGCTGCCGAAAATTTTAAGAGCTTGGAGATGATTACGATAATCTATCAGTTTAATAGAATATTCTGTTATTTGAAATTTATGAAATCTGGGACCATTACAGTTGGTATCAGAGCACAGGATATAGAATGAGGATAAACTTAGAATGAATAGTAGAAAGAGGATTGGATAGATAGGGCTGATTGTTATGATTGATATGCATGATTACGCTTGTATGTATGTGAAAATATTGTTTGATATGATTGATTTAAGAGGGTAGGAGTTCTTGCGTAGAAGACTAATCTTGAAGCGCGGGATATTTGGTCACTGCCTTATGTTCGGATTATGGTACCCACATGCCATAATTCGGATGTGTTCGACTGAGTGTGTGGGCCCTCAGTACGAGCTGCTAGTGGTATGGGACACTGGAGTAAGGAAATGATCAAAATATCAAGCGAGTTAAGATTAAGTCAGATCGTAAGAATATAGTGTAGGAAGTTGTTCAAGAGGTAATAAGTTCTCGAGGAAAAGGATCGAGAGGGATATTATATGGAAGTGCGATTTTGAAGTATATAGGAGGAATGTGAAGGTTTTAAACTTATCTGTTTCAGGTATGCTAAGTTTCGAGGACGAAACTATTGTAAGGGGGGTAGAACTGTAACACCCTGAAATTCTAAATCTTGATTTAATCTTGTTAAAGGGGATAAACTGATTATCTGAGATAATGGCAAAATATAGTGAGTGTAACAATGGATGTTTAGAAATCCCGTAAAAGAAAATTCTGAAAGTGGGAAATATGGGTATTCGACATATATACATATGTTCCTATCTATGTTTGTTATGTATATGTAAAACCTTATGAATATGATCATTCTTCTATGAATACTTGCACATATATTTGATACTTTTAAATATATTGTTTATACATATATGTGTAATAAAGTGGCAAGTGAATACATTGTGTAAATACAAGAAAATGAAGCAAATACAAAAATAAATAAATAAATTGAAATAAAAATACAATCATGAGAATTATTTTATTATTTTAGAGATAGTGGAGAAAGTAGGTGTGCATGGCATGGGTAGATGGAGGGTTAAGATTAGCCTTGAAATATGTGTGTATAGGTGGCAAGATGAGGGAAGAGAGAGGTTGTGGATATATGTGATATATGTTTATGTGAGGGGGGTTTGTGTAAATGGGTAGACAATTAATCCCTCATTCATCTTCTTCCATCTCTCATTTTTCAACCTAAGAAACCCATGAGAAGAATCCCAATACAACCTCTCAAATCTCTTTCCAACCTTCAATCAATTTTTTTTTAAATCTCACTCTCCCCCTCTTCTCCCCCTCCCTCTCTTCTTTGGAACCGGAGCACCCGGCCACACCCGAGCGGCCGGCGGCGGTGGCCGGCGGTGGCGGCCGGCGGCGGTGGCCGGTGGTGGCGGCCGGCGGTGGAGCGGCGGCCGGGCCGGTGGTGGAGCGGCGGCAAGTGGGAGCAACGACTATAGCGAGGAGAAACAAGAAGGTGAGGGAGATTTCATCTAGATCTAGATCTATTTCATTTTCTGAATTTGTAGAGAAACCTCATAATATGTATTGATTAATTTCTGTCATTTAAAGTAGCATTCAATCTACTTTCCCTATATTTTCTTGCAAAAATTTCTGGGCAAATCATCATCTAGAGCAAAGTAGAGAACCTTTCTAATATGTGCAGAAATCTGTTAAACAGAATTACTCTGTAAATTCGGGCTCAGTTCATAACTATGTTAGTGTTATATTATATCATATTATATACCGTTGGAAAGACAATCAAGTCTACTTTCCAACGGTTCATACCATGTTCTAATCAGATATCTGTATCTCAAGTTACGACTGATAAATTGCATGTTGGTCAAAACTGTCCTGCTGCAGAACTCACTCACAGCTGAAGAGTTTCGGTATATCAGAAACAGTTTAGTTAGATAAAACTGATCATGTAGTATATCGTTGGAAAGATAATCGAATCTACTTTCCAACGACTTTTGTGGTGTCCCAATTGAGGGTCTGTGCTGAAAGTTATCGTCAAAATAAGACCGGCTAGTCAAATTTCTTAAGTTGCAGAATTTTCCTCTACGATTGAAGAGTTTGGGAATTTTCTTTTACTAGTTAACTCAATTATAAATGTCATCTAATAGACTATTAGAAAGATGATAACATCTCTAAGCACGTGAAATTTAAACCTGTGTTGGTTGGACGTTAGGAATCCTTTGAGAAACAAAGGAAAATATAAATCATGTCAAAGATTAGTTTCCTCCTTATGAATTACCATTTAAGGGGAGACCCATGAGAATTTTAGAATAAGTAGAGAGGAATGTTGCGCCAAGCTCGGAACTGAATACGCCCCTAATAATGAATGTTGATGTTTCATAAATTTTATATGTTTGTTTTCATTTAAGAGGTAACCCCAGGATCTGTCCTCGTAAATAATTGGAAAGAAGTTAAAAAGCCTAAAAGATTTGCTACTTGTGCCTAGTGGCAGCAAGGTGTATTGGGTTTTGGACGACGATACTTACTCTAGAATTTGGTAGGTTATGACTTGATACATTCTTGAAGTAATAATTTTTGTTAAATTTCTAGCGTAACCAGTGAAACGACATAGAATCACCCTATCAGATTTTATATAAATTTCAGAGTCGTGGTGCTAGATCAAGTGGTGCTCTGGATCCCATAGCACCAGATTAGAATTCTCTGAGCTCAGCATAAAACAATATTCTCATGAAAGAGCTCTTATCCTTGTGTTATATTATTTCAAGTTCAGGTAGGTACATTGTTGGGCATATCTGCGTCATTAAATAATTACTGTTGCATTCGCTCAGACACTTGAAAATCTGACATGTTTAGAAGTATTGATACATTTGGTTATGTCGAGCACATCCTGATGAGGTGAATTATAGATCCAACCATTTGGTAGGACTAACACAAATCCTAATGGCAAAGGGAAAAGATAAGCAACTGGAAGAATTACTCGACCCATCTCTCCTTCCACATATGAGTTAGAAGCGAGGTTCAAGAGGTTCAGGATAACTAAGGATTATGGCAGATGGCAAGTGCTATAATTTTAATAATAAGAAATAAGTTTTAATAACACATATTGTTACTCATTATCAACACTATCCAGTGTTACAGGTTTTCAACTCACAGTCCCGAGCTAATAGGACTGTGGTTTCTGACTCTATGATTGTGGGATAGGATTAGGCGGGAAATTTTATTGACAATATTCACAAGTTGGTAGTACCGTGATAGAAGGGTATAAAGGAGGAGATTATAACCATTTTTCATACCACTTGTCTATAAGAAATAGCATGATACTCACGTCACACCAGGCATTGATAGTTTAGACTTTGAGCTGCATGGAGACAAATTCTGTATACGACTAGAGCAATGTATTATTTATATAGGGTGTCTCAGTATCTTTATTTCAATGGCCCAGTGCACGTAGACCATCGAAGATCTTGATTCATAACTCATCATATATAGGTAATAAGGCTGCAGGAGTCCTTCCAAGCGTTTATTTAAACAACACTTCGTTGATTACCCTGGCTACGAACAATAGCTAATTACTTTCTCAATAGGAAGAAAGATCTAATATTGATGGTTAACTATAAACTGATGCAACAGAAGACCACGAAGAAATATAGAGTGGATACCACATGGCTGTAAGCTAAGAAAATTATATCTTTTCATATTGCCTCATAAAGATGTGAAATTAGGCTTGAGCAAATTAAATCATTGATGTTGGTGTCCATATAGGATACTTCGCTTTAAATTGTGAGATTGAAAATCAATAGTTACGTAAGTGGCAGTTATAAAAATCATCAGAGCGGAAACTATTAATTACGAAGTCGGGAATCCAGGTTGGTAATGAATTTTCTAATCATATTGGTAGTCATTAATTGACTAACTGACCGAATAATTATGGTATTCGGAGTTTCGACGGAACCATACTGAACATTGGGCGTTAAGAAACTAGTGGTGTTAGACGTATGAATGAAAGCTCGGGTGCGTTGATGGGAATAGAAATCCAACATTATTACGGATACATAGGTGTAAATTATTATAAGAGTTTCTCATAATAGATAACTTGTTGATATTGCTTATTTTTCATATGGTTATTGATACACTGTGCAACCACATCTAAGTGATGATTGTTTACAACCTTGATGTATGTTGAATATATATGAAATTGACGGGGATGTCACATAAGCATAACTAACAAGTTGTATACCTATATGACAATGATCTTTACCCTCAAGCAACAATTTTAGTATTTGTTTTGTTGACGAATTGATCTCCATGACGTGTATGCATTGTAAAATTTACGATCATGATTGTATGCTACATAATTGAATGTTGATGTGCTAGTAGCACGACTCAAAAAGCTAATACTTAACAAGTAAATGAGAGCTGACTCATTAAATTGAGATGATTAGATCACTACAGTATTGACTGGTAACTCATATTTATGTATATACACATATGGTGTGTCATATATGGATGTCAATTGACATTAGTGTCAAGCTAAAAGGTAAACTGCAATAAAGGGGTTGGTGTTCGTATTGTGACGAATCATTATTTGTACTTTCGAATGTGTGTGTGTATATGTTTGTTACATCTTTTGCATTGGAGGAAGGGCCGGGCGGGAGCCGGTAGGAGGGGAAGACGGTGGGATTGTATATATATATATATATATATATATATATATATATATATATATATATATATATATATATATATATATATATATATTGGAGGAAGGGGCCGTGCGAGAACCGGTAGGAGGGGGGAAGACGGTGTTATTGTTGTATATACATACAAATACATATATATAGGAGGAAGGGGCCGTGCGGGAGCCGGTAGGAGGGAGAAGACGGGGAATTCTCACACTTCACTATGGTTGTATATGCATGTGTATCATGTGTGTTGTGCACATCTCTAAGTATGATATGTGAATATTGTGAAGTGTAGTATGATTATGTGTGATCGCGTTATCCATATGGATAAATTATACTTAGATGATATGGGGTGATATTGTGATATTGTATTACCGAAACATATACTTACCCCCCATGAAACTTCGATTTTGATTGGTTGTATCTAATGTATGAGATATGAGTTATGTGATGATATGTGTTGATAGTACTTAAAACAGAACCATGCATAAGTTATAATGACTGAGAAAGTATCTCACTGAATTCTTAGATCAAGTAATCTGCAGCAGAAAATTAAGAAAGTTAAAGAGAATCGATTCTAGAGAAGTCAGACCGTCACATAGAGTATATGGATCGTTGTGTTAATCATTCATTATAAGATATTGCTCTCTTCTCATTTCATTTGTTCATCTATACTTGCAAATTGTTGAAGAAAGAAACACGTCCCTTTATTGTATTTTCCTTCCTTGATTCACTTTGATTCTCTCTCACTGAGCTGTCGAGCTCACTCCCTCCCAGTTTTATGTTTCAGGTCGCTGTATGGCAGAAGACCAGCTTCAGATTTAGGCGTTGTTGAGAAGTTTAATTTTTATTGATTGCATTGGACTGTAACTTAGTTCCTGTTGAAAATCTTACTTGATGTATACTGATACCTTATGTACATTTTGAGAGATGGATGAGTTAGAAATAAGTTAGATTGTGATTATGGTGATGTGTTAGAGTTACAGTTAAATCTGTTTATATTGTGGATGACGAGAGGAGTACTCTCGGGCACATGTTTCCTTTTGTTTCATAAGTAGGCGATGTCAAGCCAAATTATTATTTGGAGAATTAACAGGCTGTAGTGAGCTGAGGTATTATTATGATTGCTTGGGTGATTGTTAACTTTGACTTACATGTTAGATTTGAGAATTCGTGGACTGTTGTTGGTCAAAATTACTGTAAATTGAAATGTATATTTGGGCATGTAACATTTACAAAGAAGTGCTGCCGAAAATTTTAAGAGCTTGAAGATGATTACGATAATCTATCAGTTTAATAGAATATTCTGTTATTTGGAATTTATGAAATCTGGGACCGTTACATAGGGAGTACGTTTGCAAGAATGAAACTCAAAGGAATTGACAGGGGCCCGCACAAGCGGCAGGGCATGTGTTTTAATTCGATGCGAAGCGAAGAACCTTACCAGGGCTTGACATGCCGTGAATCCTCTTTTAAGAGAGGGGTGCCTTCGGGAACGCGGACACAAGTGGTGCCTGACTGTCGTCAGCTCGTGCCGTAAGGTGTTGGGTTAGGTCCCGCAACGAGCGCAACCCTCGTGTTTAGTTGCCACCATAATTAGACTTAGGTAGTCCCGAATTAATTTAGACCCTACACTAAATAAATCTAACAGTACAAATTTTCAATACAAAATGAATATTATTTTTCTTGATTATAGAAATTTACTCCAAATATTCAGCTTGTAGATATTTTAAAAATCTTTTCTGACTAAAACCATTTCTGAAAATAAATAAACACTTTCTTTTTTCTTGTATTCACACTCTTTTTGACATCACACTCCATCATCACCTCCTAAAATTTTCCTCTCCCCGAAAAGGTGTTACCTTCAACTAAAAAACTAATTACCAAAAAAAAAAAAAAACTAATTTTTTTTTTCCACCCTTGCAATTTAAAAATAATAATAATAACTAAAAAACAGCCAAAAAACCCCATCCTAAACAAAAGCTCGACGGATTCCACTCTAATTATCATACCCAAAAAAAAAAAAAAAAAAAGAAAAGAAAAGAAAAATCAAGATCTAAGATCTCTGAGGCGGCGCTGCATCGAGAAACGAAGGCCGGAGCGGGATCGGTGCCCAGGGCGCCGGAGCAGCGGCGATCGGCTGGTGCTGCTGCTGCTGCGCCGAGGCGGCGGCGGCGGCCGCGGAGGAGGAGACGCGCTCGCATGAGGGGCACATGGTGAGGGTTGTGGGCGGGGTCATGTGCATGTAGAACTGCGGCGACAGCTTCAGCGCTCGCAGCTCCTGCACCTCCTTCTGCAACCGCCGGTTCTCCTCCGTCAGGTTCTCGCAGCACCGCTTCAAGAAGTCGCAGTCCACCTCCGTCTGCTTCAGCTTCGTCCTGAATGCCCCCAAACGGAAAACTGTTGTCATTATTTTGTCCCCGAAATGCCCCTCTGTGATTCTGCTGTTTGGGTTCCGATTTTGTTACCTCGCTCGTCGGTTCTGGAACCAGACCTCCACCTGTCTCGGCCGCAGGTTCAGCTGCTTCGCCAACGCCAGCTTTTGTTTCTGCCATGCCGAAAAAACACAGGGTCATTCTCGGAACACCCCGATAAATTTTTTTTTTTTTTTTTAAACATCATCCCCTTTCCCAAACACCCCTACTCTATTTACAGGATTGAGAGTGCTGTGCTCCTTGAAGCTCTCCTCTAAAATGGCAGACTGATCTTTGGACAGCCTCAGCTTCTTCCTCGACCCCTCGCCGTCCTCCTCGTCGCTGATCCCCCTCGAGCAGGCCCTCTCCGCGTCGTTCTCCTCTCCCCCGCCATTCTTCAGATCCCTCTTCCCGCTCTCGCTCGACACCCCGCTGTCGGCGATGACGCCCCCGCCTCCTCCTCGCTCTCCCTCTCCGCCGCCGGCGCCCGATTCACGTCGATCCCCCTCCTCTCTCCTGCTCAATACAAAATCATCACAACAACAACTTGAGATCCAAAATAATATTCAACTGCTTCCTGTTCAGAATGCAACAAAGTAGTACCCGAGGGCGGCGCGGGAGATCAGTCCACGGAGACGACGACCTGCGGTGGTGATGGGCGAAAGGGGAGGCCGCGGAGGGCATGAGATTGAGCTGAAGAGCAGCGAATGGGTGTTGGCGATGACGATGGTGAGGAGCAGCGGAGGCGAGGCCGAGGCCGAGGCCGAGGCCAAGATCTTGATCTCTATCAGCCATCATCTCATCTTTCTGATTAATTTCTTGATTTGATGAGGCCCAAGGGTTTTAGAGAGAGAAAGGGGAAGCTTTTAAGTGTGAAGAGAGAGAAAAGATTGAGCGGAGGGAGGGAGGAATTGGTGAGGGATTTAAATAAGGGGATTTTGGATGAGTGACTGACATCACCAATTATAGCAATCATAGCTTTCTTTCTTTCTTTCTTTTTTTCTCATCAATTCTTACCTTTTTAATCTCTTCTCGATTATTATAAAATTTATTTATTTTTTTATTAAAACTTTAACTCGAGTTAAAAGTCACACACCCCCACCCCTCAAAAGTTGCTAGCTTTCCTTGCTTTCAAGATTTTGTTGGCTTCTTTCTTTCTGTAAAGTATTTTTATTTTTATGTTTATTTTGGTTGAGACTTCGAAAACAAATAGGGAAGAAAGAAATTATATATTTGTATTTTACATCTAATGCATGCAGGCAGCATAAATTTTGTGTATGAGATTGTTTTTTTGGAAATTAAATCTTTTGTTGCAGCTTTTGAGGACCACATTGCAAATCCAGTTATGTTTTTTTATATAATAATATTTTTTTTTTCTGTACAACTTCTTCAAGGGACAAATTAATTTTATTTGAGTTCCCAAAAGATAAAAGGATGAGTTTTTAAACATATAGTTGCATTCAAATATAATTACCCAAAAAAGCTAGGAAAGAGCATTAAAACCCATGTGTCCAGTGACAAAATGATGCATGCATCATGCATAGTAACATTTTCCACATAAATTTGGTATGTGAGAGGTGAGGTCATATATTGCCTTGAGCCAAACACACATATTATAAGAGGGTCAATCTCGCGTTGACACGTGAAATTGACCCTCTTATAATATTACAAGAGGTTCAAAGAATTTAAAATTCTGTCCCCTAGAAATCAATTTCCGACATCTTTTTTATGTGTCAACGCGGGATTGGTTCTCTTATAATACGTGTATGTTGCTCACACAAATGAACCGAATCCATGTGGACTTTGCTCCCCTCCTCTCTACCTGAGAAAATGTGTTGCTCACATCTGCAGCCTTGGCTTTTAAGAGGTTACATGCGTGCCATAATTCCATGTAATTGATGACATAATGCCTCTCACCCAATATTATTCTCTCACATCCTCTTCTTTTGGGCCTTTCAGGAGACATGGGAGGCAAAATACCATGGCGAGCTCGTCAGTGTATAAGGGCCACGTCGCTTAGCTTTCCTGCAGGAACCTGACATCGTTGTCAGGTTTCTTTGAATGCGCAAATTGCATTTCATTGCCTCTCTCCTTATCATTGCCTTCCAGTTGCTCAATTATTACACCTCCCTTTCTCTTCTTCTTCTTCTTCTTCTTCTGTTGGTTCTCTCTTGTTTGTTTTTGAGAAGACTGAGAGAGATGAGATCATGGGTCCACATGGTCTCAAGTCTTTGAATGCGCATTCATCATGGGGGGTGATATACTACCCTAAAGACTTCTCTCTCTCTCTCTCTCTCTCTCTCTCTCTCTCTCATCATCACCACCATCATCATTATAATTATCGTGGGCCTACCATCATTAACTTGTTAGTACTATTGGTTGATTCAACTTCATTTTCCCTTGTTTTTGAAGAGAAGGGGATTGATCTGAGTTTATAAATTAATGCACGATTATTGATGAATGATGAGGGCAAAACCCAATAAGCTATAATTGGATTGGGACTTGTGATCTAGTCGACTTCCACAGAACACATGAGCTGTCATGTTTCTCAAATTGTTTGACACCTTGATTGATTGTTGGTATGCTCATGTCTAGTTTGCGTCCATATCCATTTGCATCAAATATGATCAGTGTTCGTTGATACATATATTTTTTTATTCGAGTTTATTTACAGACATAAGATGTATGTGATTCATTATATCTAAATATGTATACTTTTTTTATTTTTTTTCTATTTTTTTATATATTGATGTAATTATTTAATGAATAATATACTGATTATCAGAATTTATCATATAAAATATTAGATTTTGTTCCTGAAAATTATCCAATATCAAATAATTTTCCGAATCATATCCCTTTGGATTTTTCCCCACCACAACAATTTGATTGTTGAGATTGGAATCCTGTGATTTGACTGCGGGATTTCGTCCCCTCACCAATTCATTTGATTTGATTTTTTGAGGAAAAATAGATCGAGATCTCAATAAATAAGGAGAAATTCCTGTCCTGTTTTGCGGCCACGTGTACGCTGGAGTGGGGCCAGGAGGCGGTTGGGGTTCACGTGGGCAGAGGAGAGAAACAAGGCGCCAGTCACGTGGACCGACATGTTCTGCCGAAGCACGTGGGAACACAAGCTAGCGGTGGGGCCCGCGGAGCCCAGTGCGTGTCATGCTGTTCCCTCGCGGCCCGACAACCCACTCCGCATGCTAATATCGTCTCCCTTCTCTTCTTCGTCTTCTTCGTCTTCAGTCCTCATCTCTCATCCACTCCCACTTGCACTTGCCCCAAGTTTCGTTTTCTTCCCGAAATGCCCTCCAACCCAAGGGGGAGAGGACGGCGTCAATTCATTTGATTTTCATTCGCGTAGTTTGAAACTTTCTGTAATTTGTTTACTTTGATAATATATAGCAGTAATTTTAAATTGCATCAAACAAAGAATATTTTTTTGATTCAATGCAATTTGGTTATTACAGAGATCAATGTAACCCCAAATTAATCAAAATAAACAATTAAATATTTGTTTGCTGTAAAACTGCTGGCTCACACTCTGCTTTTCTTTAAAAAAAAAAAAAAAAAAAACCAAACCGAGAGGGGTATTTAGGGAATAAAAAAGAACAGAGTTTGAGTGCGCGATGTAGAGAGAGAGAGGATTATTTGAGTTGATTGAGGGGGCATCACTCCACCTCGTAAGCTGTGGATTTAAATCCGGCAATGATGTCGGGGTGGTGATGATTAATTTTGTGCCCACCACCAGTGGATGCTAGCTGTCCCACGTGTCCCCAATTATCACCCCACGTCCTGACAAAACAAATCATTTTTATCATTTTTCTTTGGGCGTGTTTGTTTCGCCGCAAAATGTCGCAAAATGCAAGTCGTAAAACTTGTTTTCAATTTTTCGTTGTTTGTTTCGCTGAAAAACAAGTTGCAAAATGCAACTCTTCTTTTCCCACTTGCAGTTGCTACAGTTAAATTTGTGGTCATGTAAATCTCACTTTTACACTCATATTTTCTCACTTGCAGTTGCTACAGTTAATTTTGTGGTCATGTAACTCTCACTTGTAGTACACTTACAGTTCAAAATAGTTACTCGATAATCAATATATAATTTAATATTATTAAATATTTAATATTTTAAATAGTGTTCTTATTTAATTATTTAATTATTTTATATTTTTAATCTTTAATTTTTATTATTGTTTTTAATATAGTTTTAATATTTAATATTTACTATTTTAATTTAATATTTTTATTTAATACTTTATTATTTTGTTAATACTTATTCCATTTTTCATTATTTTATTTAAAGTTAATATTTTATTAATATAACAATATTATACTTTAATATAAAATTACTATATATTTAATTATTTATTTTTTAATTAATAAATTACTTTATTAATATCATAATATATCTTATTATTATATTAATATTTTATTATGTTAATATTGTAATAATAATTCAGTATAATAATACTATAATGATAATTTATTATTAAATTATAATTATATTTTACTTTGTTAATTTTATATTTCTATAATATTATAATAATATTATAATAAATTTATATTATATAATTTTCAAGTATTTTTAATATTATAATATTATAACTATATTTTATTATTTTGTAAGATTTTATAATATTTAAATTTTATTAGTATTCTTAAAATTTTATTAATGTTCTTTAGATTTTCTTAAAATTTTATATTATTTATTTAGTTAATATTTTAGTAATATTTTACTATTTATGCTAATATTTTATTAATATTTTTGTTATAAATAAAATATTAAGATTATTAATTTTTTATCTCAAATTTATTAATACAATTTAATTTGCAATAGTAGATTTAATTTAATAATATTTATAATATTTAAATCACTGCTACAATTAATTTTGTGGTCAACTTTTCCTCTTACACTTTTACATTACCAACCAAACACCGTAAAACACAATATACTTTACCATTTATACTTTCACTTTATCAACCAAACACCGTAAAACACAATATACTTTTCCATTTTCACTTCACTTTATCAACCAAACACCGTAAAACACAATATATTTTCTCTGCTACAGTTCACTTTTTCCATTATCATTTTACGACTTGCGACGTTTTGTAACGAAACAAACCGGCCCTTTGTTTCCATTCCCAGCCTTCTTTTTAATTTTGTGGTCGGAAGTAAGAAAACATGGAAGTATAATTGCTCGCTTTTTTATCTATCCAAGCACCGGAAAAGAAAAATAAGATAATTTCTGTTCTTTTTTATTTTTCTCTTTTATACAATCATTTCCTCACTTCTAGGGTGCTATAGTTAATTTTGTGATCATCTAAATCTCATTTGTAATAAGTTGTAGCACAAAACAGTTAATTTTTTGATCATGTAAATCTCACTTGCATTCTAATTACATTCCATTTTTTATTTTTCTTAATTAAATTTTATTTTAATATTATTTTCGATCAACTTTATGGTTAATTTTTTCACTTCCACTTCCACATTACCATGTAAACACCGTAAAAGGCATAACATTTTTCAAACCACACTTTCTAACAACAGCCAAACGCCGAAAAACTTACTAACCAATTTCCAAGTTTTAAAAGGAACTATTACTACTTCCTCACTCCACTTCCTCACTTCCACCCTTAACCAAACAGACCCTTATTATGTAAATCACCTAGAGGGGGGGTGAATAGGTGATGGCTAATCTAATGGTCACTTAATGCAAAATGATGCAAATAATGCGGAAGCTAAAAACAATTATGACCTAATTAAATCTTTTACACTAAACACCACGTATAACCAAAGAGTGTTGCCGAATTCCCCGTGAAGGGCTCTGGACAAACTCCTCTAGATTCCCCTTGAATGGGTTGAGGTACCGCGTTGGCTCTCTTGGTTGAATACAAGTGTTAGCAACAATCCCACGCAAGTATATCAATATGAGCACAAGGAATATATCATGCATATAAAGATGAACACAATAAATAACATGCAAGATATAACAAGAGACAAAGAGAGAGAGAGAGAGAGAAAAGCAATCGCAAACACAAGGGTATGTTTCGAGGTTCGAGCACCCTTGCTCTACATCCCCGCCTTCGACACACGAAGGATTTCCACTATGCAAGATCCCAATGGATCTCTCCTCGGTGCCGCAACACTTACAAGCCCTCGGACTCCCTAGTCCCGTACACACCGCAAGCCCACCGGCTCGCCGAGGCCGCACCTCAAACAACCGAGTCCGCACCCGAACTTAAAACAACGACGAGCACACTTGCCCGTCTCCTCAAATAACAAAGAAAAGATCTTTGGTGATCACAACACTTTGATCACCTAAAGTACTCTCACTACAACACACCTATAGGATGTATAATCAATGGATAGCTCAAGTGTGGTGTGAGAAAAGTAAGGATGTGAAAGGTGGAGGAAAACTCAAAGACTTTCTTTTAAACACTCTTGATAAAACTTCCCTTTAGATAGGAAATATTTGCTCTCTATTTTGTGGAGAAAACCTTTTAAAAGTCTGGGAAAAACTGGCTCTAAGAGACTCCAAAATCTTGTGGCAAAACATTGACAAGACCCCCAATTTATAGGCTGCCAGAAAACTAGCCGTTGGGATCTGTCAGTACTTCCGGTCGACCGCCAACGGTCGGATTTCTGACCGTTGGAGCCACGGTCGACCGGTGCGGTCGACCGAACTTTCCAGAGAGCACTGCTCTTTGGAGCGGTCGACCGGCACGGTCGACCGTCCACCAGTACACACAGGCATGCACGTTTGTGCACGTCGGTCGACCGACCCGGTCGACCGATGTAACGGTCCCAGTTAAAAATTTTCCATTTAAACATAATCATTTCGTATAATCCAAGCGTGGGACCCATCAGTATAAAATACTTCAACATATACATCAGATAACATGTATGATCTACTCGAGACTTATCATACAGACATCTATAGTTCGATAATCCATAAGAACACAGTCTTCATTATCATGTCAAAACATAAGTTCATACAAGAAGAGTCCAACACCAAGTCCTTTAATATTTACAGGTTACGGTTGATACACAACTAAACATATGCATGTTTATACAAAACCGTATATATAACAAAAGTAACTCCTACTGCTGAGGTTCCGGTGGTAAATGTCCGTACCACTGCCCTTAAGCAGGACCCTTGCCCTTATCCAAACCTGTAGGTGGAGTTAGAATAGGGTGAGCTTGACGGCTCAGTGAGTAAAACAATATTTAAATGCACATAGCAGGTAGGCATACATGGCTACATTATCCAGTTGACATGAGTATCGATATACTAGTTTTATAGGATCTCATAATTTACCATGAACCAAAACAGAACACAGTAACAATGCCTTACTAGTCGACTAGGCCACTTCATAGTCGACTAATACTAACTGTAAGTCGACTAACTCTTAAACTGTAGTCGACTAATTCTGCTTCACACGTACCTGTTTCTTTACTGGCAAACAGGGACTCTTGTAGTCGACTATCCTTCCTGATATAGTCGACTAACTCAAGGACTAGTCGACTTAAAATTTCTTATAGTCGACTAAAACTGTCAAAAGTTGAGTTACTTTCTGTGGATCACCTATAGTCGACTATCCTCTTGGTATAGTCGACTAACTCAAGGACTAGTCGACTAATACTTCGTCTATAGTCGACTAAAACTGTCAAAAACAGATTGTCAACTTTTTGTATCTGGGATTAGTCGACTACAGTCTGTTTGTAGTCGACTAATCCTGCTATATCAGCAGTTATCTGCTTACAAAATCACACCTATAGTCGACTAATTCCGGACTTAGTCGACTACCTTACTTAAAAATTGCCTGTTAAGAAGCTATTCCAGATCTGATGTTAAAGATCTATGCATGACCATATCACAGGAATTCTATCATGTCCATATACACATACACAAACATATATATACATATGTTCTCCCCTTCTACGCCTCCGGTTCAGTCCGGTCCCTTCCTCCGAAAATACACAAACATATATACATATGTTCTCCCCTTCTACGCCTCCGGTTCAGTCCGGTCCCTTCCTCCGAAAATACACAAACATATATACATATGTTCTCCCCTTCTATGCCTCCGGTTCAGTCCGGTCCCTTCCTCCGAAACACACCAACACATACACAAACACAAACATATATACATATGTTCTCCCCTTCTACGCCTCCGGAACACACCCGGTCCCTTCCTCCGAAACACACATATATCATCATACCATATCAATATGCAAGATATGTAGAAATATCTTATTTCGTAAGCAACAGTAGCAAGTATTTGCGGAATTGAAAACACATGATCCCAAATATACATAGGGTCGATACTTGCATATCTCATATGCTTATTTCATTTCTACTCATTTCTACTCATTTCTACTCATCATATTGTTAAGATTAGCATGTTCTACTCACTTTGTATGGGCTGATCTTGGCTGTTCCTAGCTATTTGTTGTTGTTGCCTTTGTTGTTGCTATTGCTGTTGCTCCTCCTTGCTGCTGCTGGAAAGGAGAGGGAGAGAGTTTTTGAAGAGAGAGAGTGTTTGAAGAGAGAGAGAGAGTTTTGATCAAAAGTGTTGAATTCTCTTCATCCTCCTCTATTTATAGCTTCAAACCCTCCATAGGATTGTGCCATGTGTCCCTCCATAGGATCATGCCATGTGTCCCTCCATAGGATCATGCCATGTGTCCTTTAAACATCCCATCAAAAAGAAAGAGAGGGGTTATTTGCAAAAATGAAAAGGGTGAGGTGTTTCTCTTGGCCAATCATGGCCAGCCATTTGGAGGAGATATTTTGATGGAAGGTAGGAGAAGCTTGGAGAAGTTGGTGGAAAGAAAAGGAAGCTTTTGGTGAAAGGGATTTCTTATACCTGTATACATGGTCGTATAAATACTTACGTATACACTTATATATACGTACCCGTATAATACCCGTATAATACGGGTCTATGCCATACGCGTATTATACGCATGGCTTACTAAGATATCATGCATACACTAATGATTAAGAAATACCTTAATTGAGGCAGGTGTTACAACCGACTTCAGGGTTAGTCGACTTATAAGCTAGTATAAGTCGACTAGCTGAAGCCTGAAACAACTTTTTTTTTCTGAGATTAAAAAGTTTGTCTTTTTGGCTTAAATAAATCCCATAAAATACTAAAAAATCTACAAAAATAGTTTTACCAATATACTTTGATATACAAACATGCTTGCACAAAATCAAGGCATGTTATAAAAGATTGGACTATTTTTGTAACTTGGAAATATTTGGCCCATGATAAAAACTGTATTTTTCTAAAACAATATTTTTCAAAACATATTTTTCCAAATCTTCATCAAATACAAAACAAGATATACTTTTAAGGCATAGTGTGTATGGATATGATCCACTACACAATCATAATGAAATATCTATGTTTTTGTCATAAAGCTCTAAATAAGGTTTTGGTTGAAATATATAACTTTGAATACCAGAACCAAAAACTATGTTTTTCCAAAATGAAAGTCTTTTCTAAATCTGAAAATTCTTTTATGAAAGACAACAAATTCAAGAGTGTGTGTGTGATATCTACTTGAGCAATCCACCAACTATCTATCCTTTACATTTTTAACTAAAACAAAAACAAAATCTTATACCTAAACACAAGTCTTCATCTTCTTGAAGTCTTCCCTTGAAGGCTTCTCATCTTCTTGACTTGGTCCAAGCTTGATCCAAAAGCTCCTTGGATCACACCGTGCTAGCTCCAAATCTTGACATTTTGTCCTTTGTTGAGCTATGCACCTACTAAGATCTTGATAATGCATCTGTCACTAATTAAACACAAGATCATTAGTAAACATAACTTCATGAGTTGATCATCATCAAAACTAGGGTGATAGGCCTTTGGGCCAACATATTAGACGCAGAAAACAAGCGAATAGTCCGAAACCGTGCCCCTCTCGCACCCCATCCCTAATTCCATCGCAAGAGCATGTTTGATTGTCGTTAGGGGTGAGCATCGGTCGGTTCTGTTCGGTTTTGCTAACTTTTACAAACCGAACCGAACCGATTAGACTTAGTAATCGAACCAAACCTAATCGACTCAGTTCGGTTCGATTTTTCAGTTTTTTCAGTTAGGCCAATATATTGTCATCATTTCTGACATTTTTTAATCATCATTAATTATCATCCTTTAATATTCTAATCTCAAATATCTATTACCCAAATTAGAAATAAGAAAACACCTTAAACTTAATGTGAATTGAAAATTTCATATTCTAAAGCTTTTACATTGTATTTGAGCTCTTATATCAAAGCTCATATAATTATTACTAACTTTTAATAATAAGAATGTAAAAAACTATGTTAATATAAATATTATTCTCAATTGTGATGGTGTACTTGACATAGCTTTCACATATTCAACATAAAAAAATGGTATTACTAAAAGTAATGAGATAAATTTCCACCAGTTTTTATTATGAAGTATATGATTTACTAAATTGAATTTGAGTATGGTGATTTATAGAGTGAGAGATTTGGTGGTTTCGGAACATAAAACCGAAACCCAACCGAATTAGTGCGGTTCGGTTCGCGTTCAGGTTTCGATTTTTGGTCGATTATTTCAGTTATAACCGAACTCTGCTCACCCCTAATTGTCGTAAATGGCCTTGGACGTCGGGGTGATAATTGGTCACTTAAAATTTATAAGTCAATCACATTCAAGTAAGTTTTATAGTATTTATTTGGTAATATAAATTTATAAGCGAAAATATATTGTGTTTAACAGTATTTAGTATCGTAATGTGTAAGTCTTAAGTGAAAAAATTGATCAGAAAATTAACTTTTTTGGTAATTTAAAATATTTTAAAATGTCAATAAATACTAAGAACAATAAATAATAAAAATATCAAATATTAAATAATTAAAAAATAAATTAAATATATTAAGAAATAAATTGTTAAAACTTAAAAATAGTAAATCTTATTAAATGTTAAATAATTAAAATTTTAATCTAATAATCAAAGCTTATTAAATTTATATTAAATATTATTAATCTAAAAATAAAGTAAGAATTAAAACAAGTGAAAATACATTATATTAATTAGTAATAAAAATATTCTAATATTAAAAAAATTAAATTATTAATAAAAATTTTAATCTAATAATTAAAAATTCTCATAATTAAAAAAATTAATCTAAATAGTAAAAAATTTAATCTAATTATAATTAATTGTTCATTTTTCATAAAAAATTAACAGTTTATACTGCAAGTGAGATTTGCGTAACCACAAAATAAATATTATATTTTATAAGTTGTAAGTCACAATTGCCACTTGAGACTTACAACATTTACGGTGAAACAAACACGCCCGAATTTGAATCCTCGCATAATTCGCCCATGTGAATCATATGTGGGATCGCCGGAGGAACACGTCCCGCCCCCCTCCGCACGTGCGTGCCCTTCCAGTCAAACTACGGTCAGGCCCCCAAATCATTGGTCTCATTAAATATCCCCTCGCCTTCCCAAATTGTTTAAGGAGGGGGTTAAAAAAAAAAAACAGAAGACAAATCTCACTGCTTACGTGGCCGCATGTGGAGCGGTCAGTCCTGGTCGTCGGATTGCACGAAGTCTTGATGCCAGCCGTCGGTTTCGTTCGTGATTGGGTTAACGTGGGCCCGGCGTGAAGAACGAGAGGGAAGGGAGCGGGGCCCTCGGGCCGGTGGGTCCCTTCTCCCCCGGTGAGGAATCTACGTGGGAGGTTTTGGGCCGCACGTTCTTCGTACGGACGAACAGAGTGGCACTTCTGTTAATATCCTGGTAAAATGAGAGCTTTAAATTAATTCTAGTTAGATTTTGAACGAAAAAGAAAAGGTCTCATGACATTTGGGTAGGGGTACCACCGGATACGGATTATTCGCGCATATTCGCATCCGAATCCGCCTCCAATCTAGATACGGATATTATTTTTTCACATCCATCAATATTTGTATCTGTATCCGTATCCGAAAGGTAGGTGCGGATACAGATATGGTAAAAGTAATATCTTATTCGTATCCGATCCGATATCCGAATGTTACGTGCTTCATAATGATATCGGTATGGAGAAGACTATTCTTCAATGGAATAAGGTAATAAATTTTGATATTTTGAGTTGGTGAAAAAGTAATGGTGAAAAGTATTCGATTCTTGCAAGAACACTACATGATATTTTGAGTATTTCGACATCAACCATATCATCCGAATCGGCATTTAGCATCGGAGGACGTGTAATCTATTATTATAGAAGTCAAATGACAATGAATATGATGAATGCATTAATATGTACACAATAATATCATAGTATGTATCACATTTAATATTGTAGTAGATGTGATAAAAAGTAATATAAGTATTTCTGTTTAATTTATCTTTAACCATATCCATTTTTAACATATCCGATTAGTATCCGCATCCGATCAGCTAATATCCGATTTATATCTGATATCTGATTTTGACGGATACGGATATCATTTTTTCACATCCGCCAATATCCGTATCCGTATCCAAAGGTTGGGTGCGGATATGGATATGATAGAGATAATATCCGATCCGTATCCGATCCGATGGCACCCCTACATTTGGGGCATCAATAAATATATATATAATAAATAATACGTGGGAATAATAAATAAATAATGTTAGTACAAGAAATTCCGTAATAATGTTTAAAAAAGAAGAGAGTATTAGTTTTATTTATTTATTTATTCATTTATGTAGGAAAAGGTGAATAATATCCACCCTGTTTCATTAATAAGAGGCGTGTAAATAATATAATAAGAAAGCTAAACAAAAATATTGATAATATTATGAAAAGTAAAACTTTACTGATCATCAAATATAATAATATTGCAATTTGCACTTGCTGAATTAGGTTCTCTTATTGGATTTGGGTTTAGATATAACGCAGATCTGAGTCCGATCCAAACCTGGGACCCATTTGTAGGTTCGTTGGAAGCTAATGTTGGAGTAGATTTGCTTAGGTCTGGGTCAACTATTATTATTAATACATAACAACTTTATTAACTTTGGTTTTTATAAATCCTCATGCTGAGGGAATATAATGATGCCTTTAATGAAAAGGGAAGAGGAATGAGATATTGGGGCTAGTGATGAGGCTTGTCCCCCTTCCTTCTAGACTCGATCACGGTTCCGGTTCGAACCATCGAACCGAATCGAAACCGGTTCTTATGAACCGACACCGGAACTAAACAGGCCAACAATCGATTTCGAACCGAAATGGAACTGGCCCAAAGTCGGTTTGGTTTCAGTTTCTTATTTCTAAGAACCGGAACCGTCGGTTCTCGGTTTTGGTTCAGGAACCGATGGTTCTGATTCTGAATCATATTTTTTTTGGCTCTTTGGGCCGGCCCATTGCTGCTGGGCAGCAACAGGCCTGGGGTCTGGAACCGGACCAGACCAGATCGGAATGGATCCAGTTTCGGTTCCTCATTTGGAGGAATCAGAAACTGTCGGTTCTGGAACCAGGATCAGGTCTACTTCTTTCTTCTAGTTGCTTAATATTCAAACTTTGTATGTTGGATTCTTTTAAATCCCCCTATGATTAGTAGACCCTCGAGGATCATGGGACTGTACTCTTATTGGAATAAATCCTCATGCTTGCATGATTATTGAAAGCAATAGACTAATCCAATATGTACCTTGATTTGATTAAGATAAAAGGGTTAATTATTAATTAATTAATAGTTTAATCCTTTGCCCCTTGGTCTCCTTCAATCATGTGGCTCTGCCCCTCACGTGCCTGCCATCATTTACGACGATTTGTTTGACGATCTTGTCGTGAGGGACATGGCTTTCATTCCTTGATTGTCATGTTTAAAAGCTGTGTGGGTTAGGATAGTCTTCGTTGGGTGTGGCTTCTGATGATCATACGGAGGACATTACGGGTGATACATGATTCTGACTCGAATTACATGTGACTGACACTGATGCAGGACTATGATTTTGTCTTTTCTGGCCTCCTTTGATGTTTGAAGCAACTTTGCTCTGATCGTCATGATTTTTTTTTTTTTTGTTTTCTTACACTTGTGTGTGCATTTGTATTTTGTTGTCGGAGCAATCCTTGTTTTTTTTTTTGTATTGTTTTTTTGAAAATTCTCATTAAAAGCTTTTTAATGAAGCACGATAATCTTTCTGGTTCACCGTTTTCTTTCAAATTAAAGAACCGTGTGGTTTGAATTAATTAACTTTTAAAGCGCATGGCTCCAAAAGATTAGATAAGAAAAAAAAGAGGACAATTTTTCTTCAAGAGAAATAGAAGGTGCACCACAAAAGGAGAATTGAGCAAAGAGAGATGGGAAAAGGTTTTAAAAAAGGGCAGAAAATTTGCCTTCTTTTGATGTAACTTTTGTTGAACATGCATGCATGGTTTGTTGTTTCCCTTTAGAAAGCAAAACCACTATGTTAGCATGATAGGGTAGTTTGAATTTCAAGTTACATGGAAATTAGAAAATATATCTTTTGTGACAATCAGAGAAAAATTGACATGCTTCTCTAATTCTATCATGGAAAAAAAAAAAAAATGCTTCCTTATTATGATGGGTTTTGAGAGAGAGAGAGAAGGAAAAAAATCAAATTGTACATTGATTTTTTTGAGAAATAAACAGAAGCAATTACTTGATATAGTTGATAGCCATGTTATCCATTGAACATCAAAAAGACATGTAATCATTCTTAGAAACATATCTCACAATCATTTCAGCTTCTTTGTGTTCTGATTGCAGAGACAAACAACATAACTTCAACAAAAAGTGTTCAGCTTTCATGTGAGATGGAGCCCAAACTCTGAACTTGCCATCCCCAATCATTAACAATCATAGCAAAGTGGTGATGATTTGTATTCAGACAAAAGCTGTCCTGTGCTGTGATTTTCTCCGCATTTTGCTGTTGGGTTTCAGAGAAGTTATTTTATTTAATCTATATATTTTGCTCGCATTATTAATTGATTTTCAGCAATGATCATGTCACCCTCTCCGTCCGGTTTTACTTATTGTTTTTTTATCAGACACGGGAATTTCGAGTTTGTAGGAGTTTAAATTTGAATGATAAAAACATCATTGAAAATAGTGAAAGTAATATCGAGAATAATAAAAAAATATATTGAGAATGATAAAAATAATATTGAAAATGGTAAAAGCAGCATTAGAAATTATAAAGATAGTATTGGGTTTCAAAATAGACTACTAATTTGGAACAAAATTTTAGTCAAAAAACACATTACTATTCCCGGACAGAAGGACTACATATTATCCTCCCACCTAGGCCTGTCAATGGGTCGGGTTCGGGGCGGTACAGATGGTACCACACCTGGATCCGTTTACCTAAGAGAGTATCATACCCGTCCCGTTTACCCAAGAGGTCCAGAATGTAGGTTTCCATACCTGGACCCGTTGTACCAGCGGGTCCATACCCGTTTACCCGAACCCATAACAAAAGAAAAAAACAAGATACATAAACAAAAACAGTAACAAAAACACATGAACGGAGAGGGAAAAAACTTTTATAAAAAGAAAGAAAGCATGCTTTAATATTAATAAAGGATGAAATGCCACCATGTGCAAGAAGTGGAGGGAAAATTTTCGATGAAAGGCTTTAATAAGAAAAAAAAATTTAAAGCAAGGCCCCCTAATTTATTTGGGGAAACACAATAATAAGATAATCCACTAATCAACCAACAATCTTCAACACTTAAAGCACAAAGGGATCATTTACTCATGGAGTCTGGAGCCTAATCTCTAGGGTTTTAATCTTATTAGTATTATTTATATTTATGTTTTGAAATGGGTAATCGGGTCTGGTTCAAGTAAAATCAGACCCATCCCATTTAATAATTGGGTATACAGGTATACGGGTATGGGTCTAGAGCAGCCCTTTCCATACCCGATTAATCGGGTCAGGTCTGGGTCAGGTCCGGGTCTGGACTCGACCCATTGACAGGCCTACTCCCACCACCCCTCCCCCTCTATAAATAAATAAAAATAAAAAAACATAAATACAACTACTTTAGATTAAGCTTAGAATGAGTTAAGGTGTGGTGGTTTGTTTTGGTTTCTTTCTCATATTATTATTTTCTCATTCCCTCTCCTCCTCGTTCTCCTTCCTATTTTTCTCCTTGGTCCCATATATATTGCCTACTAGGCTATTAGAAAGTCTTTTACTTTTAATTTGTTTTAAATATTCCACACATTGTTTCTTAATTTGTTATAATTCATGATGACATTAGACATTATCCATGGATCATTTTAATATTATTATGATATAATTAATTTGTCCACTAAAATCATGCTTCCCCCCATCATCTCTCTTTTGTCAACTTGGAAGACAACAATTGATATGGATGTGGGAAATTTGGAATAATATTGGACCCATTGGTAGAGTATTTGGGGTAGGGTAGTAACTTGCTTAAATTTTTAATGCCCATCATGAAAACTACAAGCTAATTTCTCCAATCTCTCTCAGATGAAAACTCATTCCTTAATATCAAATTCATTATAAAAAAAATGAAATTTTATGCTTAAATTTCCTCTTAGCTTGAGACCCATTAGCATAATTCATAAGTCCACACATCCACATCCTTTTCACTTAAAAATTAGAAGGAAAAAAAAGTCATTCTTCAACATCAAATTCATCAAGAAGACAACTTTTACAAATATCCAATCACTTTCCCTCCTCCTTGCATCAATCTTCATTCAAACCTATTCAATGAATTTTCACAAGTTTCAAAGTTCATATTTCCTGTTCCTTTGCCTTTCTTTCATCTAGTCTCCATCAATGCGAATTTGTTGTTGCTTTGCTTTTCTTTCACTAAGTCTGTGGGGGTTGCAACCTCATCAATCTTTGAGGGCAATTTGATCTTTTGGTCCTCTTCCCATTACAAAACAAACAAGAACTAACGAGAGGTAATTGTTTGTCACAATGTAAAAGATTTCAGGGGTCAAAATGCAAAGAAAAATATTTCAGAGGTGAAAACAGAACTAGCAAAAATTGCAGGTATCGATATGGAGAAAACCTTTAAACTTGTTATTAATGTTCATCTCAATTAGGATTAAGTCTCTTTTTACTTAAAGCAAGCAGAATTTGGAGGTTTATAGTGCACTCATTATAGATTATACTTGGATTTTTGGGGCCCAACCTGTCTAAAATAAACAAAGTGAATCGTGCTCAGACGTTCCTTTAGCCCAAAGAAACACAAATCCTCAAAATATTTCAGACGTGTATTTGAGGGGTAAATTTCTAAATATAAAAGATTTGATAGGTACATATCTAAAAAAAACCCATTAATTAAATTTAGCACAATAAATGTTTTCTTTTTTAATAAGTAGGTCACCAATAAATAAGTAAATATAAGAGGAAAAGTCCATGTCATGTGTTATAGACAAATTAGAGATAATACAAGAAGCAAGCATGCTTATTAAAGGGCTTCACTATCTTATAAAATTCATTTTAACATTAATACACATGAAAGCGTCATTGTAACACAATAATAAAAGCTTTTTGCAGTAGATAAAAATATGCCGAGATCATTTCATTTAAAAGACTTGATCTATTAACCGAACAAAAAGACAAATAAAATGGAAAATTTTCTACTGAATAAGAATCAAAGTCGTATCAGCCAAAGACAAACATCTCCATCTCATAAACAAGAAAGCAAGAAAATTCTCATTTCTCATGTTACCTGCAACAGTATCTATAGAACATCAGACCAATCAAGAACGGTAAACTAACAAAATTCATGATGATCCAAAGTGCTGATCCTCGTCGAAGAACAAAGCCGTATCGTCCTCATTTGGGGCGCAGATGAAATTCAACAGGCGCGCAGAAAAGATTGATCTCCGGCCTGCACCTTCAAGATCACATCTGCCTGGTCTTCCTATTTATGCATCCAGATTCCTGTTTCAAGTGACCAAAGAACTTGAACATGGATAACCAACACAAACATGTCTCAAGGCTACAGCTGAAAAATCACTTCAGTTAATTTCAAGCAAGTCCTGTTGCTTTTAGAGAAAAGGTTAAAAAAGAAAAGGGATGATATCTATACACACGAAAAAATTCCATATGGAATAGTTTTGGTGGTTGGGGCTAGTGAATTACAAATACAGAGCCTTATAAGTAGACAGCTGGAAAATATGTTACAAAAGGAACTGATGAAGAGCGAAGATTGTGACAGAATCAATTTATATTACCAGGGCACAATCTGCTGATATTTTGATCTTAGTCGTTAGCCTGAATTTCTGATTGATGGACTAGGATGCATGTTCTTGAAGCTTTTGTGAGGCAGAGGATGGCATTGGCATGGTGTAGATGTCTTACACCGATACATTTAAATTTACTCGACGTAGGAAGACTAGGGTTTATTGGAATTGTTCCACCAGCCCTCTTACTCTGCGTGTTGGAACGATCCCTGCGAAAACAAGAGGAGAATTTAGTAGGAGACAGTTTTCCTTTTTCTGTATTTGAACACGTAGAATAAAATTAAAAAGTATACTTGAGCTAATGAAGGCAGATAACATTGGTCTATGCTTGTAAACCCAGGACCTTGTGTCATCAAGTAACATGCAGATATCACTAACAAGCGTGATACAGGTGGTCACAGTTCGAAGAACCAACTCGTTTGCGTCTACATTTGATTTTCTTTCCATTTCTTTGAGATGTTGCCCTTATTGATGGAAATCTTCATATTTACTCGTTAATGAAACGGGGGGAATGATCCCACCTTTTTACCCAAGAAACAACCGCAGATGTTATAGAGAAAATTACCCCCTTGTAGGGAAGAGGATGGGAATTATCCACCTTAATTTAAAAGATGCATACAAACACACTACATAGCTTAGCTGCCTGAGTCTCAAAGATCAGACAAGTTGTGGACAGACACGGTAGCAATCTAGTGTTATTTCAAATAACCGAAAGGTCTCAGGATAGTTTTTGATAAATCAGATGAAATCCAACAACTTTTTTTTTTTTTCCCCAACTGGGATTTGGATTTACCTTGATAAAGATTACACTTGAGGGCCAGAAGCAAATAAGTTCACAAGACCTTGGCATGCTCGTACAGTGACCTGACATGCTTGAAAGAGTTCCCCATCCAAGTTCCACACACTTTCATCATGATTTGCCTTGAATGTGAAAGCGCGTGTCTGTAAAAGAACAAGACAATTGATGTTGCAGCATATAAACTTAGACACAAAAGATTGTTTCAAACAAATTAAACATACTTTGTGGTGTTCCACAAACTTAAAGCTCAGTGGGTTACCACCCTTCCTTGTAAGCTCTGTGAGATGCCTGCATTAATTCATTTACAGCTCAGATTAATATATAGAAATGAGAATCATCCATTTGAGAACTACCAATTCCCACTAAACATGCCACACAGATTGACACACCCATTCACATACTGAACTGTGTGGATGAGCTGACGTGTGCGTGTACGTGCACGCGCACACATACTGAGAGACTTTTATTTCTACTTTGAATAACAAGAGTAGAGAAACTCCCCTACCTCCCCGTTCCATCAAAAAGAATTAACGGAACATAAGATAACTAGTACATAAATGTAGTTATCCCACTAACAAAAATAAATAAATAAACCACATTAACCCCATTTAGTTTAACGAAACATAAGATAAGTTGTACATATGGGTACTTATCCCTCTAACGTAAAGACAATAAACCACATCAAACAAAAAACTTCTAGACATATGCGCAAGAAAAATGTATTATCTTTTTTGGGTTACCATAAGTAGAAAGGACGAGGACATTCTCTGACTAGTATAAGATGCAGGAAGCCATCAGCAAGGTGGGCATCAGCTACCATACCATCAGGAGCTTTCTCATTGCGACATGAAATAACAGCTGCACCGATGCTAATAAAACGCCCTTTACACCGTAACCACCTAGAATCCGCAGAATAAACATTGGCATTGGTGATGCCTTTATCTGCATGCGAAGATGCAGCTGCAGCCTCATTACAAATAATGCAGTTCATATGGCAAACCACTTTTTCCGGATTTTTTCGAGAACCTAGTGATCGCAGTAATCTGCTTCGCATCTTCTCTGGTTTGGTGGTTGAATCAACTTTTTTATCTTCCAGAAAAGCTACTTCTGCTTCATATGATCTGCAAGAAAGAAAAACGTGATCACCAAAGAGGCATATTCTAGATCGTCGTTTCATTCAATTGAAGTCCCAGAGCGAATATTCAGAGAAAATTAGTAAAAACCTGTGTTCCAAAAACACCTTTGTTCCAACATAATCATAACGTTTAGGACCCATCCAACGGTATTTTTCACTCTCCTTGATGACATCTCCATAGAAACCATACCTGTCCACAAGGATAATATTAACAAGGAAAATCTAATTGCATCCATTTAACAAAATATAAAAAGAATAATATTATTACACAAGCATAATATTAACATTACAAACATAAAAAAAAAGATAGTTGCATCAGTTTTGCCATTATAAAGATATAAAGAAGTCAAGAAAAAGGATATGATATTTGCTAGCAGAATCCATAATAGAGTTGAATGAAGAAAAAGGAATCATGTACCCATACTCCACAGATTTGAGATAGCAACTCAGTTGTTATTGCTGAGACATTTGCAGCCGTCAATATTCTAAAATTCATTTTACGTGGAAGGCTGCATAAACAAGTTCGCTTGGATACCAAATTGAATGTGCGAAAATGCAGCTTAATTATGCAGAAAAGCAACATGTACAGATCAATGCAGGTTATATGCACTGGCATACCATAATATTCACAAGTTTCTGATGGATTTCCAGTTTTGGTTTGTAAACAAACCTGTAAACCCTAAAAGAAACTTGATTAATCTTCCCTCCCTCCCTCTCTCTCTCTCTAATTCATTTCTGTTTCTTATTTTCCTTTCTATCACTGCTCAGCTCTCCTTTCCTTTTCTCTAATTCTCTGGACTAGACATGCCAGGTCACAAAACAGAACACCTTCCATTGATCTTTATTTCTGGTGACGATGACGGCTCAGAGCTCAAAAACTCTAGGAGGCACCACCTCTCTCTAAGGTCTCGATACCAACCATTATTCTCTTGGGTCATGGCTGAAAAGCTATCAGGTCATGGCTGAAAAGCTATCTTTTTAACCCATTTCCCCTGAATTAAGAAGAGATTGTTGCCTACACATAGTGGCCAACAACCACACCCATGACCCATACAACCACATGCACCTACATGCACGCCCCCGCGCGGGGAGAGAGAGAGAGAGAGAGAGAGAGAGAGAGAGAGAGAGAGAGTTGGCAACTTCTAGAAGAATTTCGAGTTTAATTCTTCCCATTCAAATTCAATGTTAGGCCAATCAAATGAAAGATTCTCAGAGTTAAAATTGATCTATATCATTCAAAGGGGCTAAATAAAAAAAAAATCAAATATTTTAAAGGTTTTTTTCTCATGAATTAATAGGCACAAAATGTATAGCCAAAAATAGCATGTTGCTTAAATCTATGATTTCGGGCATACAATTCTTGAACCAACCATTCTATCATGATCATAACAGTTAAAAACTCTTACCATATTTTTGTAAGGTGTAAAACATTCTAGCCGTTAAACTAAGTGCCTCGCTATTTAAGCACTGACATGCAAAATTATCTTTCTCCATGGTTCCTAAAGATAGAATACAGAGTATTTGATCTAGTAGAACCAGGCAATCCAATTCTTCTTACTAATATATTACTTTTGGGAGATGATCATTATTGTTCATACTAATAGTCCTCAACATCTGGAAAGTGTTATTGCATTGTCTTTCTGAATTAAGTAGCTAAGATCCAAACACTAAGTGCCTCGCTATTTAAGCACTGACATGCAAAATTATCATGGTTCTTAAAGATAGAATACGAAGTGTTTGATCTAGTGGAACCAGGCAATCCAACCAATCTTTTTTTTACTAATATATTACTTTTGGGAGATGATCATTATTGTTTATACTAATAGTCCACAACACCTGGAAAGTGTTATTGCATTGTCTTTCTGAATCAAGTAGCTAAGATCCAAACACTACTTAGTAGTTACCTCCTAGCAACTTAAAACAAGCAAGCAAGTTATAGCCATTCAATTAATTAAACCTCAAGTGACACTTATTATTCCTTTAATTCAAGGAATAGCTCCCTTTCAGGCTTCATCTATGTTGGTGTTGAAGATGTTACCAAGCAATTCAAGGAAGCATATTCCACTAAATGTGCAACAATTTTGTCCAACGACCCACCTGGTTGTGCTTCTACCATACTAGATTCCTATGCCGTTCGTGCAACTAAATAGCAACTATATATGATGGCTTTTGAACTAAAATAATTATGATACCTCTATTGATGATCCAAAGCTGCCTAGAAATGGATTGCTACTTCAATAATAGGGTTTGAAACAAAGAGAAGTTAAAAATTTGTATTTGAACTCTAATATATAATATATATATATATATATATATATATATATATATATTATATATATATATATATATATATATATATTAGAATACTTATATATATATTTTTTAGAATATAAATATAATACCCTCAATCTTCATCACAACTTGGTCTAACGGCAGGGACTTCAATATGGTATTAGAGAAACACACGTTCAATTCCCACTAGGTACGCATTTAAAAAATGGATTAAAAAGAAACTACCACTGTACAAAAAACAAGGTTTTCGGCCCATAAAAAGAACACTTGACCTGCATGGGCATGTTAGAGTATAAATATAATACCCTAAAGCCTCACCATAACTTTAGAGTTTTGGTGTAGTGGTAGAAACTTTAAATATATATATGCTACACACTTCTCATTTACTCCAAAAAGTGAGAATTAACACATCTCAACATTGATTGTCTTTGAGATATGTGCAGGTCAAAATTTTAAAATCTGAATAGTAACTAAGGAATAAACTTATGGTGGGCCAATAGGAAATATGTGGTGAAAAACTTGTTAAATCTCATTTTTTTGGTGTGAATGAGAAGTGTATAGTCAAGCCCATGCATGTATATAGACACGAACACTTCATAATTCATAGATATACTCTTGTACTTTCTTAATATAACTTTCATTCCTATTATTGATCTTTAACACTCCCCCTCAAGCTGGAGCATACAAATATACATGCCTATCTTGTTACGGGTAAACTGAACAGTGATTTTCCAAGTAGTTTAAACATATCTGCTAACTGATTAGTAAAAATTTACATCAAGTCTCCAATAATCTTGTCTTCCACCACCTTCAGTCATTTTCCAAGTAGTTTAGTAAACATGTATGCTGACTAACTTGAATATTTTTAGATATCACAATATCCTAATCATAACAATACAACGACTTGTTTGAGGGCAAATAAAAACAAACAACACTCACAAATATGCAATATCTGGTCAAGTTACTGTAGATAGTACAGCCTCCCTACGAGCCTCCTATATATCTCCCTCTAGCATGCAACAATTGTTCCTGATCTGTGATCTGGTAGCAGTTTGAAATTTGTGTCCGCCGATGCATCTAGTGGCCAACATTCCCACATCCCTATCTCTCATAGCATATCTAGCACATATTTCCTTCGAGACAAAAGAGATACATTCTTGCACCGTGCTACCTCAATTCCCAAGTAATTTTGTAATTGTCCAAGATCTTCCTTGTGAAATTATTTCTATTGTAAATATGCCTTCATATCCTTAATACTCTTCTTATTATATCCTGTAATAACAATGTCATCAATATGCACTTCCAATAAATTCCTCTTTCCATGATATGAGCGAAAGAAGACGAAATGATCCTTCTAAGCTCGATGAAGACAAAAACCATTTCATAACCTCAACAAATATCCCAAATGCTCTCAAAGATTGTTTCAATCCATATAATTATTTCTTAATCTTACAAGTCTCTCTAGCCCCTCCCCCCGGCAACAAACCTAGATGATACTCCATGTAAAAAAAACCCTTAAGAACACCACGAAGGAAAGCATTCTTCTCATCTAACTGATGCAAAGGCCAATCATTTGTAGCTGCAAGAGTGATAGGAAGATGCAAAGACATCATCTTTACTACTGCACAGAATGCTCCCGATAATCGACACCAAAAAAGTTTGTGAAATATCCTTTACCACCAATCAAGCCTTTAAGCAAGCCAAAGAGCCACTTGGATTCAATTTCACAATATATATCCAGCAACAACCAACCACCTTTCCCTCTAGGAAGATATACCAAATTACATGCTTCATTCTGCTCCAATGTCGTCATCTCCTCTAGCATAGCTTCCCTCCCTCCAACCTGGATATGATAAAACTTCTGATACAAACTTGGGACATTATGAGAACCAATATAAGAGAAAAGACTTATGTGGTGCAGACAAACGAGCATAAGAAACAAAATTTGGCAAAGGATGAGAAGTGCAACTTCGGGTGCCCTTGCGACGAGCAACCAGAAGATCAAGATAAGAAGTAGTAGTCTCACTAGAATGTATAGCAGGTGTGGAGCAACAAAAGAAATTAGCACAAATGCTGAATATGAATTTTCATGAAAAGCACACTTTGTATACACTTCTATTGGTTTGCCATATCTTGGAGCTAACTTAATAGTTGACTTAGAATGAGAAATAAGAAAAACCATAAACTCATCCTCTGACTCAACAGACTCAAGAGAAGGTTACTCATGATGAAAATAGGGTTTAGACTCGGAAAAGTAATATTTGAAGAAATACAAATTTGTTGAAACTAAGACATTAAGCATTTGTAATCTTTTTTTTCTCTGGGATCTAATTTGGTATTGGTCTACTATCATGAAGAAAACAAACACAGCCAAACAATTTGGGCGATAATGCAAAAAGATCAGCAGAAGAATAAAATAGAGAATGTAGAACTTGACTAAGGCATACAATTTATAAGATAGTAAGCAATAAGTACCGCATCTCCAAATAAATACTTAGGAGCCTTCATATGAATAAAAATTGTACGTGCAACCGCTAACAAGTACTTATCCTTACATCCAACAATTCTATTCTGCTGGGGTCTGTACAAGCAAGAAATTGATGAATATGATTGTGAGAGGAAATCTCTAAAAGAAGAACTAAAATATTCCTTTGCATTGTTACTATGTAAAGCACGAATAGAAATACCAAATTGGGTTTTCACTTTAGCACAAAACTTTTTAAACATAGAAAAGACTTCAAAATGACTCTTCACAGAATAAAGCCAACATCAAGAAAAGTAATAAAATACTTAAAAACCAAGTTTTGATTTAACCTTAAACATCATAACGGATTAATTCAAAGGACTCAACTCTTTTGTTGACTCTAGGTGGATAAGACATATGATGATGCTTTCTCTTGAATGGTGTCTTAAATACCATTATTCAATTATGAATGCTAATATTTTTTTCATCCATTCTTATTGGATAGGATTCATTAAGTAAAGTCGGTACTAGACTGTTTATCCCTTGCGATCATATTAGATTTTGAATTTGATTAGAACCAAATATCCTATCATCATGAGAAATTATCCTCTTTCAAAAAGGCTGCAATTTAAACAAATGGTTGTTCAAAGTCAGATTAAGATCAAGGTTTGAAGTTAATTAATATGATAAACTCAATCCATTTCCTCCCTTTCTTATTCAGAATAAACAAGAGGATTGCAAATTTGCATGGTATTCAATCCTCATCTTACATCAGATGGGTTCGAAACAAATCAAGTTCAATTTGGAAAAGTTTAAATAAGGGATCAAATCTCATTCAAATAAACCTGCCATCCAATTCAGTTTTAATCTGTCACAAGTTGGAATAAAATATAATTAATTTATTATCCCTTTGTGTTGCACGCGGAAGCTCCGAAAAAAGAGAAAAAAGATAACTCTTAAAACCCGTTGATTTTCTAACAAATTCCGGGAAATTAAGAATTCTATAAACATAATGATTCGCTCACGAATGGTAGGAAAATAGGCATCAATTACTCATTGATTCAACAGAATACCGAGACAATTGGCAAAGAAAATCGAAGGACTCCTTCTAAATCAAATTTCATTCAACTTTGTCATACAACTGGGGTGGGACTCACTTTAAATAGAAAAAAACAAAAGACCAAAGGTCATGACTCTTGGAAGAAGAGTAAAAGGGTCATAACTTTTGAAAGCCGAAAGATTATAACTCTTGGAAGAAAAGTAAAAGGGTCATAATTTTGGGAGCCGAAAGGTTGTAACTCTTGGAAGCCAAAAGGTTATAACTCTTGAAAGCCGAAGGGTTGCGCTACATCCTCCTCCCCGGGTTGGAGAAAATTCGACATCGAATTTGCACAATTCTCTTCATCAAAGGAGTTATCTCCATGAAAAGGAATCAGGTACTTCACATTGAACACATCAGAGGTATGAATGTGGCTGGGTAGCTCCAGTTGGTGAGCGTTAGGGTGCATCTTCTCCTGCTCCTGCATCACTTTGTCTAATGATAAAAGCAAATAGTTAGCTTCTTATCCAATTGACATCTGAAGTTTAACCTAAAATCATGTATACTAGACTATGTAGCAAGGGTGGTATTGTAATTCTCTCTTTATTTCATCTATATAAAGGAGAACTTATCCCCATCTAGGTTAAGCCGTCTATTTTTTTCAAACGTAACATGGTATCCATCATCACTTGTGCCTCCATCATCATCCATCAACTTCTTAACCCTAGTCGCCACCATACCCTGTCATCTAAGAAACCCTAGTCATCACCCATCTATATTATCTTCTTCTTCCTTATCTTTTTCTGTTTTGTTTTTCTTTTTCAGATCCTATATGATCTGAATTCAGATCTTGCAGAAGAAAAAAAACTGTTCACGTGAACTGTACCATCTGATCCAAACTTTCACTGCCATCATCTAAAACCCTAAACACCTAACATGTTGAATGCTACTTTGGTATTATTGGCCTCTGCTGCTATTGTTGTTTAGGACAACTTCTTCATTTGTCGTTGCTTTTATTAAGGCGATTTGGATCTTCTTTGCCTCCATCTACTGCACTTGTTTCCTGTGGCATCATTTACTACTTTTTGATGAGTCTTTTGTGTGTGTTCCTTGGTGAATACTTTATTGAGTTTAAGAATCTCTCAAAATCTCATCTTATATCACGTTTGAGGATCTCTCAAAATCTCATCTTCTGCTAAGTTTGAAGATCTCTCAAACCTTATGTTATACTGAGTATTGAGTTTGAGAAACTCTAAATTCTAACTGTACTCAAGAAGATTTTTCATGCAGTCTTCACGTCTAACTGTTTTGATTGGCAACTTCAGCGTCGACATTAATGATTCAACAATGTGGCATAAAATTAGCAATTTAATATTGGTTTTGAACAATTTTAATATTTATTTGTTTCTCAATTTTTTATTTTTTATTTACAAAAGCTTTGTTTAGAAAATCTTTATCTAGCTTTTGTAACAAGTTGGGCAAGTATATCGATGTTCTAGCGTGAGGGGCGAGTATTAGAGTACGCAAGGTATTCTCGTACTTTCCTATTTATTTCCCATTTGTATAAAGGAGGCTACCCCAATCTAAAGTTAAGTTGTTTATTCTCTCAGATTTGGCAGTTAGAAGAGACAAGTATGCTCTGATCTAAATCTATTGACACTTTTATGAATCCTAATATTCATTTTGAACAAGATTTAAGAGAACTGCTTATTGATCCATGACAATATTGACATTTTATTGATAAATTGATTTATATTTGACTGTTACTCGCCTAATATTACTTTTGTTGTTAGTGTGAAACAGGTACATGCAGAATTCGTATCACCTTCATCACAGTGCTACTAGTTGTATCTTAGGTATCTTAAAGAGGCTACTGATAAAGGGTATATTCTCTCCCTTCCCCTCATTTGATATTGTGAATTATTCTCATGTTGTTGGACTAGTGATCCTCTTGATCGTCATTCTTATACTTTTGTTGGTGGCAATTTGATAACTTGGAGGAGTAAGAAACAAAACGTTGTTGCTCATCAATGCTGAGGCAAAGTACAGAGCCATGGCTTATAGAACCTGTGATTTAATGTCAATTCAATCTATTCATGAAATGGGCATTGTTTGTGCCAAACTGATTGTAGAGGCATTGCGACAATCAAAGTTGAAATGTACATTGCCAATAATCATATTTTCATGAGAGGACGGAGCATATCAAAATGGAATGTCATTGTTAAGTTATTAGTATTTGGGTTATTGGGTTATTACCTATATTTACCCATATACCCTCCTTGTCTTCTATATATATCTTGTAACTCTCTTTTATCAGAAATACAATCTTCTTTTAGAATTTTTTTTATTTCTCTACATGGTATCAGAGCAAGGTAAACCATAACCCTGAAATCTATTATCTTTTTCTCCTTTCATATCTTTCAAGCATTACCGCCTCCACCTCCACACCCTCCAAACAGCCCCGCCACCACTTCCACACAGCCCGCCACCTCCAAAACAGCCCCGCCACCACCTCCACATCCTCCAACACCCCCGCCACCTCCAAAACAGCCCTGCCACCCCCGCTTCTTTTTGCTCCAATAGCTACCGCAACCCTTCAAAAATCAGATTTTTTAAATCTGATCTGGATTTCTTGATGCTCTACGAGACTCCCATGGTGAGATCTGATCTGCCTACTGCTTAAAAATCAGGTTTTTATCTCTGATCTGGCTATCTAAATGATCTACAAGACTTATTTGGTGAGATATGCTCTGTTTACTGCTTAAAAATTAATTTTTTATATCTGGTCTGTTTTTTTAAGGCTGTCTATGCTACTATCTAGAAACTAAGTTACTTGCTTTTCTTCGTTACTACTTGTTTACTATTGGCTATCTTTCTGGTGATTTCTCTGACTGGATATTATGTCTGAGACTACGAGTTCATCCTCCACTATGACCCCCTCTTCGATGGTTGAAACTTCTGTCTCCAAGACGATGTTGAGGACTGCGGTGAAGTTGAATGGCTCCAACTACCTATTATGGGCGCATGCGTTCTGCATATTTATTGGCGCTCAGAACAAATTGGCTCACCTCCTACAGCCTCCATCTGCTGATACAAATCTTACATATGTGACTTGGCTTACTGGAGATTATTCTGTGATTACATGGCTTCTCAACAGTCTGGAGGAGAAGATTAGTGGTAGTGTCATATTCCTGAATACTGCTAAGGACATGTGGGATATACTGAATGTGATGTATGACAATGAGAAAAATTCTCCGAGGGTGTTTGAGATCTATGAGCGTCTGTTTGAGCTCAAATAGGGAGACAGATCTGTGTCTGAGTTCTATGACAAACTCAAAACATCTGATTGATAAGTTAGAGATGCATCAGCCGTCTGTTACTGATGCGGCTACACTGAGGGGTATCATTAGGATCTCGCAATGTCAAAGTTTCTATCTGGCTTGAGCCCTACACTATGATCTCAGGTGGCAGGTCAGATTCTGGGAGGAGATAGTATTCCCACATTGACTGCCACCTTCTCGAGAGTTATATGAGTATCTACTAGAGCTGATGCTTCATCTGCACCATTCATTGAGCAGCCTGTCATGATTTCTGGACGTGGCAGAGGTCATGGTCGTGGCTGCGATTTTGAAGGACAAGAACGTGGATTTATTGGAGACAGACGTGACTCATATGGAGGCAGACGAGTGCATTTAAGAAAAGATCCCGATAATGCAGGCACTGTGGACGCAGTAATCACATCTCCTAGAAGTGCTGGGAGAAATTTAGTTGACCTGAGTGGGCACAGCTATCTGAGTCTGATTCTTCTACTCCGCGTAGCACTCCTCAAGACTATTCATCCACTTCCTCCACTCTTCCTGGATCTTCCACTGTTGTACTGACACAGGAGTATAATCAACTTCGACAGCTAAAGTTCTCTCAGAATAATCTTTCAGCGACTCATGCATCTGATTTAGGTACGCACGCCTATGATGCCTCTCCTCAAAAGCCCTGGATATTAGACTCTGGAGCCTCATCCCACATGACAGGTATTACACAAAAGTTTGTTTCCTTAAATATGTCCACTGCTCACCCCTCTGTTAAAATTGCTGATGATACTCGTTCACCTGTACTAGGCAATGGGGTAGTTCAGGCTACTCCATCTTTAACCTTTACTGATGTCCTTTATGTTCCACCTGTTAGTCTCTTGTATATCAATCAGCTTACTAAACAAATAACTACAAAATAATATTTTTCCCTTCTTATTGTGTGTTTCAGGACCTGTCGACTGGGAAGAGGATTGGATCGGGGAATAAGCGAGGAGTCATATACTATTTGGACGATCGAGTAACCCATACGGGCTTGATTGCAGGTCAGTCTGATCCGATTTTACTGTGGCATTGACGATTGGGTCATCCTTTGGTACAAAAAAATCGGTCTGTTATTTTTATTGAGTCTATATCTCTTCTTTAGCTTGTGAGTCTTGTAGTTAGGTAAGCATCATCATGCTACCTTACAGAGTCAAATCAATAGTCGTAATAGTTTTGCTTTTGAGTTCTCTGATGTCTGGGGTCTTAGTCGTGTACCATCTATTAAGGGTTTTAGATATTTTCTACTCTTTGTTGATGACTTCTCTCGCATGGTTTGGTTATATCTCCTAAAAGAGAGGTCAGAAGTGTCCAATGTAATTGAGTCTTTCTTTAATGAAATAAAAAATCAGTTTTCTACTTCCATTCGTGTGCTTCATATTGACAATGCCTTGGAGTATGTAAAAAAGATGTATCTAATTTTTGTTCTAAAAATAAAATTATTCATCAGATTTGTTCTCATACATCCGAACAAAATGGAGTTGCTGAAAGAAACATAGACACATTCTAGATGTTGCAAGAACCTTAATGATCCATATGATTGTTTCAAAATATTTATAGTCTGATGTTGTTTAAGTACTTATTATCTAATTAATAGGATGCTTTCTTCTGTTTTCAATAAAAGATCTTCATTTTCTTGCCTCTATGTTAATAAAAAACCCTTCTCCATGACTCCTCGTGTTTTTGGATGCACTTGTTTTGTTCAGAACTTATCTCCTGAGCTAGATAAGTTATCTACAAGATCTATAAAATGTGTCTTTGTTGGAAATTTTAGAACACAAAAAGATATCGGTGTTATAATCCCTCCACCATGAAGTATTTGGTGTCTGCTGATATCATATTTTTTGAGTATGTTCCATATTTTTCTACACAGGTTTTTGTCACCATATTTGAGATTGTTCCTACTTCATTGTCTGTGTCATTGCCTACACCTGCTTCAACTGTTTCTTCGCCAGTGCCTCCAGCAGAAACTACAGATCCACCTGCATCAAAACCAGTTCAGGATTTCAGATATGTCTACACTCATCGCCCAAAAGTTCCTGCCTTCGAACCAATTCCGGCTAACTCTATCTAGTAGACGGTCCCCTTCTTCCACCATCAGCTTCTCTCTCTAATCTTGATATTCCTATCGCCCTTTGAAAAATACACGTTGCACTGATCACCTTATTTCGAATTTCGTTCTTATGATCACCTAAACCCTACTTTTCGCCAATTTGCTCTCTCTTTGTCTTCTGAGTCTATACCCAGGTCTTATACAGAGGTTTTATTGATACTTGCCTGGAAACATGCTATGGATGAGGAGATGAAAGCTCTTACTTTTAGAGAAACTTGGGAGTTAATTTCAGCACCAACAGATGCGGTGATTGTTGGTTGTCGCTAAGTTTTTACTTTAAAGTATCGCCCAGATAGATCTGTGGATAGATATAAGGCCAGACTTGTGGCCAAGGGTTATACTCAGACATACGACGTCGACTATTTTGAGACGTTCTCGCCAGTTGCTAGAATGAACTCTATCAGGATTATGTTTTCTATTGTTGTTAACTTGTCATGATCATTGTTCCAGCTGGATGTCAAGAACGCCTTCTTTATGGGGATCTTCAGGAGGAAGTTTATATGGAGTAACCTTCAGGTTACTTTGTTCAGGGGGAGATTAAAGTCTGTCATCTAAAGAAAGCTATATATGGACTCAAGCAGAGTCCAAGGGCGTGGTTTGAGAAATTCGGTCTTACCATTTCTGGTATTGGCTTTCGCCGATGTCATTCAGATCACTGTCTTCGTTCGGCACACAAGGTCTGGCATTGTAGTTCTGACTATTTATGTTGATGACATTTTGTTGACTGGTAGTGACTCAGTTGCGATAGTGGAGACTAAATATATCTCAAGCGTCATTTTATAACCAAGGACATGGGAGTCCAAAATACCTGGAATTAAAGTTGCACATCAAAAACACAGTGTACTTTTTTCTCAGCGAGCTCTGGACCTTCTGGAGGAAACAAGATTTTTGGGAGCCTGCTAATATACTAATGAAAGCCAATGTGGATTTATGATTTGATGATAGTGATACACTTGATGATCCAAGAAGATATAGGAGATTGATTGGGAAGTTGATTTATCTTACGGTGACTAGGTCAGATATAACTTTTGATGTAGGAGTTCTAAGTAGATTCATGCATCAGCCTAGAGAGACTCAATGGTTAGCTGCGATGAGGGTTCTACCTTACATCAAGAGTTGATCAGGAAAAGGGTTGGTGTATAAGAAATATAGACATGTACGCATTTCTAGATATTCTGATTCAGGGTATGCTGGTGATCGAAAGGATAGGAAGTCTACTACTAACTATTGCACCTTTGTTGTAGGAAATTTGGTGACTTGGAGTAAGAAGTAAGATGCTGTGTCTCGCTCAAGTGCTAAAACTGAATATAGAGCTATGGCCCATACGGTATGCGAGATAGTGTGGCTAAAAAAATTATTGATGGAGCTTGATTTCAAACAGCCTGAACCCATGCCTATGCATTGTGATAATCACTCTGTCATCTATATTGTTCAGAATCCAGTGTTTCATGAAAAGACCAAACACATTGAGATTGACTACCACTTGTCAGAGATGCTTGGACCAAGAAGGTGGTTATATTTCAGTTCACACCATCTTCGAAGCAGTTAGCTGATTTACTTACCAAAGTTATCTCACCTCAGGTGTTTTCTAGTCTTTGTACAAGCTGGGCATGTTGGATGTCTATGCTCCAGCTTGAGGGGAAGAGTTAAGTTATTACTATTTGGGTTATTAGGTTATTACCTATATTTACTCATATACCCTCATTGTCTTCTATATATATATATATATATATATTATATATATATATATATTAGAGAGAGAGAGAGAGAAAAATGTATATCAGCCTGCAGCTGAGAGAACTCTGTCAGCCTGCGGTGACATGGCTCAAGATTGAAGCGCCACTAACTTGCGGCCCGCTTATAGGAAGAAGTTAAATTACTAGATACCCCTTATGAAAAGCTACTATGTCGGTAAAAGACAGTGGATATGTATAGTTTATTATATTTTTATATTTTATATATTTTGTTCTTCATTTCTGACTGTTGTCTGATCCTCCTATGAACTATTAAATTGGTTTTTACATATAGTATGCGATCCTGGACTGCGACTATGGTCGCAGTACCGCAACTATGGTTGCAGTACTTAACGAGAGCGATAGTATAATCGCAGTTTACGTATTTATTTTATATATTTTGTTCTTCATTTCTGACTGTTGTCTGATCCTCGTATGAACTATTAAATTAGTTTTTACATATAGTATGCGATCCTAGACTGCGACTATGGTCGCAGTACCGCGACTATGGTCGCAGTACTTAACGAGAGCGATAGTATAATCGCAGTTTACGTATTTATTTTATATATTTTGTTCTTCATTTCTGACTGTTGTCTGATCCTCCTATAAACTATTAAATTGGTTTTTACATATAGTATGCGATCCTGGACTGCGACTATGGTCGCAGTACCGCGACTATGGTCGCAGTACTTAACGAGAGCGATAGTATATCGCAGTTTACGTATTTATTTTATATATTTTGTTCTTCATTTCTGACTGTTGTCTGATCCTCCTATGAACTATTAAATTGATTTTTACATATAGTATGCGATCCTGGACTGCGACTATGGTCGCAGTACACTCGACTGCATTTCTTGATGATTTTTTTTTGCTAAGTTAAATGTAATAACGGTGAATAAGTACTGATTCTATAGTCGCAGTTTACGTATGTTTTTATATGTTTTGCTTATAAAGTATGAATTATTTTTACTTATTGCATGCGTAGTAGCACTGCGACTATGGTCGCAGTATTTAAGAACAACAGTCGCAGTTTAATATGTAATTAAAAGAGCTTATAAGTTATCTAGTGAGAAAGAGACCTAGCACTGCGACTATGGTCGCAGTGTTTAAGAACAGCAGTCGCAGTTTGATATGTAATTAAAAGAGCTTATAAGTTAATCTAGTGAGAAAGAGACCTTACAAAAAATAGAATTAAAGCTTTTAAAAAAGACAAAATAAGGTTGACTATCAGAAGATCAGGAAATCCTAATCCTCGTCATTATCACCATCATAAGCAAATTCGTCGTCTTCATTCTTCTGCTCTTCCTGTTCATGCTTGAAATACAAATTAACTTTTTATAGAATTGTTTGCCTATATCTTTAGATTACGTATGGTGCACATCTTTCCTTTATCGATATTAACATTATTGCATCTCTTTTTTCTAAACTGTTGTTGTATCATGGTAGAAAGAATATTAATTACTTTCATTTAATACATAAGGCATGCGAAAGAAGATTGCGACTTTGGTCGCAGTACTGAAGGAGGTCGCATTGCTGTACGATAGAATGCGACTAGGGTCGCAGACGTTATAGCGACTAGTGACTGCGACTGTGTCGTAGTTGTCATATAAAATTGAAAGTTATTCCAGTTTAGAATTAAAAAGGGGTATTTTTGTCAATTTGTTTCACGATTGTTTAGGCGGGATCTTTTTTGATTTTTTTGGCGCCTACACTCTGCGGCCGATATGTGGCATATATTCAGCCACGTCCCGCCGGCTGAGAAACTCTCTCAGCCTGCCGGCTGAGGTACAGTAACCCCATATATATATATATATATATATATATATATATATATATATATATATATATATATATTGTAACTCTCTTTTATCAGAAATACAATCTTCTTTTAGGGTTTTCTATTTCTCTACAGTCATGATGATGCAACATCAAATAATCACTACATTTGTTACATCTAGTTGTTGGTTATATCTTCACTAAAATCTTGTCTAGGAAGAATTTTCCTATTATTTTTAGCAACTTGGGCATGATTGATATCTATGCACGAGTTTGGGGGCGTATTAGAGCAGTAGATGGTATTTTTATAATATTAGTTACAAATAAAGAGTAGTTTCCTGCGCCTATCAGGATATGTATTATTTCTATGCTATATAATAAGGCAACCATTCATGTCTGTGTGTCATGTTCCAATTGAATAGTCTCACATGGAATATGAATTGGGAGATTCTAATATATTATAGTTTCCTATGAACTCATGAATTAATCATAGCAAGTATTTCTTTCAAGGGAGGAACTTTGGAAAAACTTTATAGTTAAATGTGCTCTGACGAGAAATTTCTAAATGGGCGACTCTGTGAGAAGTTCTCGCTCGAGGTGTGACAAATAACAGCGCTAGCATCATTTGGAAGTGTGCGTAATTAAGTGCCACATGAAGCTAAGTGCTACACGAAGAAAAGTGTCACACCACCAACATATTGCCTAATTAAATGTTAGTATGACGAGGACGCTATACCCTAAATGGGAGCGTCTGTAACACCCTAAGTGAATAGTATCACATGAGATATGGATTGAGAAGGTATCTTATATGTAATAATTCCGATGAACTCAAGAATTAATAGTGGCTATCTTCTTTTAAAGAGGAACCGTGGAAAACTTTATAGTTTAAGGGTGCTAGGGAAAGAGTAATTTCTTGATGGCAAACCCTCTGGGAAGTTCTCGCTCGGAGAATGATATTATTGGTGTATCATCTTCTTTCTATTTCAACATATATGATATCTGACGGCATGACATTATACTTGTTTGTATGTAATATTATAGTAAACGTGAGGACACCTGTGAAAAATATGCCAATATTATACATAAGTTTGCCACTGAAGGTTGTTGCATCAACCAGTCATAGAACTTGGAGAGAAGAAGATTTTGCCAAAAGAGTAAGGAATTTTTTATTTTAAAATAAAGGTCGTAGTCCAGTCTTGAACTTTGGACCTCTCGTAACCCAACCAAACGCCCTTACCAGTGAACCAGCCTTACTGGCAAGAGTAAGGAGTGAAACTACTGTTAATGAAAAAACAGCAGAATCTCATTAGCTTTACATTTTAGAGTTTCAGGTTCAATTGTAGGCAAGTAGGAATGAACTATGCGCTGAATAAAAGGATATGAGACAATGGAGATATTTCTGATTCTCCCAACAGAAAATACATATGAACAGAGATGAAGTAGAAGAGAAGAAATGGAAGGGAAATGGAAGAAATGGAAGGGAACAAAGGAAACGAGACCAAATGGGAAATAAGAAGAAAAGAAATGAAAAGTCTCATTAGTTAAATATCCCACATTCCAATATCCAATCCTTCTATAAACCTAAAAAAATAAATAAGTAAATCAAAATTTAAACTATAGGTTACCTTATAACACACCCTCCCAGCCAGAGAAGATCAGTAATATATCTTATTTTATGACAATATAGTGGGAGGAAATGAGCATCCATCTGCATGGGCTAACAAATGAGGTCTACTTCTTTAGCAATGTTGACCAACAACCGTGTTTCCTACATCCAAGTTACATAGGAAAGTTTTCTTCTAAGCATTCTCAAAAGCACTAAAGGAATGTATTTAATATTCATCTCACTGATCTCAGCATAGAAGCATCATGTCTAAGTTCCGAGTCGCTCTTGACCAAACAATTCATTGAAAATTTTCCAGTCAGAACTATTGTATAATTTATATTAAACTAAGCAAAACAGTTTAAGGACAACTGAACTCCAAATGCAAATTTCAGAATTTCATATCATTTGCAGCATGTTAAAAAAATTTGTTGTAAAACAGAACAATTACCCAGCAAATGAAGCAGTATAGCGTACAGAAGGCATATCCACAGATGATGTAGTAGTTTTCCATCTCACCACCTGAGCTATATCAAGAGATACCTTTTCACCGAGGATAATTTGTAAAGCAGATGTTATAGGATCCCGAGCGCCAGTAGTGCTGGAGGGGGAAGCAGGTTCTTTTGTTAAGCAACTATCATAAATGACAATCTCATTCATTTTAAGTTTATCTTACATGTTTTTATAAGTTAAAGTATCTGTGAGTACAGAATAACTGCTTAATTTTGGAAACGGCATTGATAAATGTGATAGGAAAAGATACAAAAGTTTGCTTCGAGAAATTAATGGAATAAAATACTTATAGAAGTAGGCAGATCCATATAAGATCATTTAAGAGGGGAAAAGAAAAAAAGAAAAAGAAAAAAACTCATTGGTGAAGATATATGGTTCATTGTTAAGAATATTTTAAAATATTTTAACATACCTAATCACAATGGCATCGGTTGAGCCAGCAGGAATAATTCCAAGTCTAAACCTATCATTCGGAAAGGAAAATTCATTATCTTGATCTGCATTTAGGAAAAATTGAATCTTTTGTAAATCAAAGTCAGAGGGAGATTTAGGTACAATAGATACAAATTGAATAGCAAGAAAGATAAAACAGCGCAGAAATTACTATGATTCTAAATGTTTATAAGAATAGACTAACCTGTATTACATGATCCACTTTCAGTTACTGTTGTTCAAGAAAACCGAAAAGTAAGAAAGAAAAGGTTAGGACCCGATTTGACGCCTATTTATACAGAATTTATTAGTAGATTGGTGTAGCAAATAAAAACTCTCTCAACCATACTTGCTTTAGATATGCTGAGTCCACTTGATTCTGAAGTATAGAGGAGAGGTTCATTGTCATCACTTCTATACAAAGATTCAGGGTTTGTGTCATTTGGATCATCGACAGAGGCCCTTCCATTACCAGCACCCTTCTTGCTACAATTCTCACTGTTTTCAGCACAATTGAACTCTGGAGGTGGTGGTGGATAAGGATCCTTGTGCTTGAAGACAATAGCCCGTTTAAAACTTCATTGAAAAGGCCATCACCACCCTAACACCACATGAGAATGGCAAGGAAAATATAAATTACAGAAGAATAGAAGTGAACAATGCATCACCTTGACGTGTTAAAACATGGAACACAAATTGAAATATTTCCTGCATCTTCTATCAAAAAACTATGCCAATTCTCAGTAGATAGTCACATAAACTTGAACTTACTATGAACATAAAAAGAGTTAATGTTGGTATTCATCATATGCGTATTATATCCTCAAAGTGGATATGTAAATATAGAATAAATTTTGAATGTTAACTGTTATATCAAACTTAATGAGAGAAATACATATACAAATTGAATATGGACGTTGCCTTGGATACATATTGATGGGAATCAGACAGCTCAGATTTACTAGTATTTATTCAGATTTAGAATTTAGATTTGAATTTAGATTTGATTAGATTTGGTTGAAATTTAGGAGTTATTTGAATCTAGATTTGATTAAATTTGATGTTATCAATAATTGTATGTATGATGCACGTATTGTAGGCTATATAGGCATGTAGTGGACCTTGAGATTTTTTTAATGATGATTTGAATTATATTTATGAAGTTATTTACTTTTGGTATTGATTTTGATCCCATGGATTGAATCATAGGCGGTGAAGGTTGCGATCCACGATCATATCTTTCCTCTCTTCTCTTGTTTTCCCCAATTTCACAAAATCCCCTCCATAAACCTAAAATACCTTCTGTCCCACAACATTTTGGTATCAGAGCCGAAGTTCTTTAAAAAAAAAATATGTTTACTGTTCCATGAACAGTAACAGACTGCTATTGTTCATCTTCATCGTGTTCATCTTCCTCGTCTTCGAATCCAAAGGAGCCCATCGACTATCCCTCACCTTCAGGCTTCAGCCCACTACGCCACTACCACCGTCCTCCCTGGGCGTCGCCGACACCACTGAAGGCCTTCGACGCCTCGTCGTCGACAGCCTTCATCTCCAGTGACGCCACCACCCTCTCCTCCTCTCCTCTGCATCTCCCACCAAATTTGTCTTCGTCACTGCGCCTTGCCATCGCCTCTGACGTCGACAACGTCACCATGTCCTCTGATCCATTGCCGCAGTTTTCGCCCTCGGCCTCCCCCCTAATCCATTAACGCCACCTTCGTCTTCAACCCTTGGCAACACCTAACCAATGTCGCGACTCCAGCAATCTCATCCCCACGCCGCCGCCACTGCGACATCATCGCCCTCGCCTTCGACCGATGACAGCGGCCTCGACAACTAGTCTCGACGACGACAATGTTTTCTTCACCACTGTATGCTGCCCTCACTGTCGCCCGTGCTCTGCCACCACCGTCAGGACCTGCAAGCCCTAGCGGGATCGATTGGGAGAGGAGAAGTGATCAGTGTGTAGGATCTGAACTTGTACCCGTTTCAATCCACCCACATTTAAGCTGTTGGGTCGGGTCGGGTCGGATCCTGTCAATCCAACCCGAACCTGATTCGTTTCCTTTGAAATCAACCAGACCCGGTTCATTGAACCTGATCCGGCTCACTTGAGCCACTTTAAGCTAATTCAGACTGAGTCCAAAGCTGAACCAGAGCCATTTGGAGACCGAGTCAACCAACCGAGTTGACTCGACTGAGTTAACTCAGTATAGCAGCAATACAGTCTCTGTCCAGAGCTCAGTTTTCACCGTTCGAAGTCTGTTTCGAGCTCTGTTTGAAGCGTTGGGTTCGTGACTAAGCTCCGGAGCCACTAAGAAGATTTCACAACTTTTGAGCCCCAGATCAGACATCCACGAGCTCCTGTTTGGTGTTGGTACTGTCCCTGCGATGAAGATCAACATTTCAGGCTCTGTTTCCAATCCGATTTGAGCACAGTTCGAGCTGTTGAAATTTGGGTAACCTTTGACAGTTATGCACTGAATTTTACTTATGAAATTTTAGTTTGTGAAAGATACATAAATACCGCTGTTGATGACAAAGAGATGGAACGTGATATGTATGTGGCTATCCCATATTTTTGGGGTTCTAATGACCATATTGAGTATGAGTGAAAAAACAATCTTGAAGCTTCCTTTACTTTTTTTATTCTGGCATCTGAGCAGAAGCATCATTATGTCAAATGAAGCTGGTTGGACAAGTTTATTGGTGGTGGAAAGACAGTCATATCGACGATCAGTGTTGGTCTGTCTTACAATATCATCTTCGTAGTCTGTATGTTGCACACCTTTTTTATGCATTTAAAGCAGATTACAATGATCTCAATGTTGAGCTCGAGCCCAAGAGCCGATCATTCGCCGATATTCGCACTGACCTCCTAGATGAGGTCCGAAAATTTGTAGTAAGCCAGACTGCGAAATTTGATGCAGATCCACAGTCAGACGTTGTTGATAAGCCAGAACCAGAGATTGTTGATGAGCCCGATCCAGAATCAGAAGCGAAAGATCCTTTTATTGGGACTCATGTAGATCTTCCAGCAGAGCCTATCATGAAACTATCTTCATCAGCTATATGAGTTCCCTTATCCCTGAGAGCGCCTGATGGATATGATCCTTTGCAGATCATTTTAGAGGCGACAGGATCACAGGAGGCCGGGTTTCTTATTGTGCAGAGTACAATCGGTCCAGTTTTCAGCAGGGATGATTTGTCTCGGCACGCTGCATGTGTCTTATTCGAGATACCATTGACCGCAGCCGGTTGGTCACAGAAAGCAATTCCACCATCACCTTGGTTCAGCCACGGGGTTAGTGCTGATTCCTCGACCACCACCTTGGCCTGATTGAGGATTCGTGATTTGGTTTGACCCGATTGTGCTTACCTTCTACCTGCCATTATAGTCATCGGGGATGAATGTTTTCAAGCCGGAGAGAATGATGGAAATCGGACGGCTCAAATTTACTAGTATTTATTCAGATTTAGAATTTATATTTGAATCTAAATTTGATTGAGATTTAGAGAGATTTGAATCTAGATTTGGTTAGATTTGATGTCATCAATAATTGCACGTACGGTGCACATATTGTACGCTATATATAAAATGTAGTGAACCCATGTAGTGAACCTTGAGATTTTTTTATGATGATTCGAATAAATTTATGAAGCTATTTGCTTTTGGTATTGATTTTGATCCCATGGATTGAATCATAAGCGGTGAAGGCAGGATCCGGGTTGCAATCTGCGATCATATTTTTTCTCTCTTCTCTTGTTCTTCCCCAATTTCACAAAATCCCCACCATAAACCCTAAAATACCTTCTGTCCCACATCACATATCCACTTTCCATTGAAAGAGAAAGCACTGTATATCTAAACTTGCATGCTTATTTTTGTGATCAATGATCTTACACACTCTAACACAGATTTGACTTATAAGCTCAAGTAATTTCTGCACTAGAACATGCTTTCATGCCGCCGTGTGCTACCGGTGGGTGGGTGTGTGTCCATATTTTACAAATGAACATCAAATATTTATATATTTTAAAATACAGAATCAGATTTCGAAGGGAATTTCGTATGCACTACATTCTAGAACCTACAAAGAGAAAACATGGATCTGGATATAGCTACAGCACAACTTCAAAGGGGGTTGTAAGCTCTAAAGAACTTAGGTCCAAGCCAACATGCTTCAGTTTTAAGCTATAATTGCCCTCTACAAAATAATCTTGGAGTAATGATTTTATGCAACCTTTTTGACAGATTTGAATGATATTTTAGCTGCAGCAGGATATTTATGTGACCAACCGGCTAAGGAAGAATTCAGGTTAAATGTTACTTATGCCACCTGCATATGCTCTTTTCTCCTTGCGACCCCCCACCCCAAACCTACAACACCCCCCCCCCCCCCCCCCCCCCCCCCCCCCGCCCTCTGCATATCAAGACGCTCCTTTTTCCTTTTCCTCTTCAATCTGATTTCAATGTTCCAAGCCAAGAGCATAGATCCCAAGAAATGAAGTGAGTAGATAATTATCACCCAGTATGCAGCGCCAATCAAGAAATTTTATTATTTTTCTTTTTCCCACAAGAATAATTTTTAAACTAAATTTCTCGAAGTTAACATTAACATTAAAAGTGCAGAGAGGAATAGAAAACAAACTTATGTGGGATTTTGGAGCACAGATAGATATATTAAATCACAGAATACAAGCTAATGACTCACCACAGAAATAATGCCATCTAACGAACTAAGTTCTTCGTTTGTTGACGATCTTAACATATCACATGCATGCCCTGCCTTCTTTGTTATGGTTACCTGAAAACAAAGAATGAACTAAATGGGTCAAAGCACTGGGATGTAAACATATTATCCCATCTGCGTAAACAGAGTTACATATACAGTCAAAGCTGACATAAGTTAGAAAGGAAAATCAAGGACTTAATTATGTTGGACTACTAGTTCAATGCTAATTCATTATTGCATGCACTTACTGTCGTTTTCACTTTAGCCCGGGCAAACATAGGAGCAACAGATTCCAAGTTTTATGTCCATTCCCTTTCCCACACAGTGGATTAACAAAACCTAGGCAATATCACAGAAAGTTAGGAAGTGGGAAATCCCAGTTCCGGAAATCCAAGGGATTCAAGGACAAAATAAATTCACAAGGAATGTACTGATTGTACCAGAAGACTCTTTGGTCTTCCACCTTCCATGTCAATACAAGCATTTAAGCATTCTGCCCATGTTTCACATGTCTGTAGATTCTCATGGCCAAATGTGTAGGAAGAAAGAACCCAAGGAGAATGGGGATTCTTTTTCCTATGAAAACCATGCACCACAAATCGGTTCATCTGCCATAGCAAAAAAACCAAAATAAGTGATAAAAGACATAACAAGCTTTTTGGTATTAAGCTTTGACAAAAACCACAGTGCACGATACAAATATCTATAAGCAAGTGTAATGACCTCAGCGCTCTTGCCAAAAGAAGTCCGCCTTTCCAAACAAAGTCATGAATTAAACCACGACCAATAAACTCAACAGCATAAATATTGGAAAATTTGATCTCATCTTCACTCTTCAAGCCTAATGCCATGCCTAAGGAAAAAGAGGCACTTGAGTCCTGATAATCCATAAAAAAAGGTCAAAGAAAGTAGTAGTTCAGGCATAAATATAGATAATAATTCAACAACCAAAGAACGATAATGCAAAAACCACATGAGCAGGAAGCTTTCAATAGCCTAAACTTCTCCTAGAGTGCATCTATCTCAATAGCATCTGTACTAGTCTATAATGAGAAAGGGGCACTTTGGACGTCATTTTTGCACATGCATCATGCATGTCATGTATGTCGAGGGATTTAAATAAAAATATTCAATTGCGAATTGGGGATTTGGAGAAGTTATGACAGATTGGACTTAATAAAAACATGTCATCAGCAATTGAATGGAATTAAAGAATTAATGAATAGCCAGGCTTATCATCTTTTTTAATATAATACACTTTCAAACAAAATAGCATAGAAAGACTAATTTTCATTTTAATTTCATATCCTCTAGCAGGTGCCCTGTAATCTAGTTCCAAATAGGCAGACCTAATAGCCAGGAAAAAAGAAAAGGCAAGAGTAATCTAATTCAATGAAAACTTTCTGTGTAATGGGCGCGCTAGGGTGAGAGAAAAAGAATCCAAGTTCAATAATGTCTAGCATTAGCTATTTTATTTATTAGGACAATGTCCTTGGCACTATCTCTGATATAATTTACAAACAATCAGGCATGGTTCAACCATAAAACAGAGATGGACTAGAAAAGACACATATCAGAGAAGACCAAAAGCATCCTGTATATTTTACATTTATGCCACTGCTTGGAACACAGCAACAGAAAAAAACGTTAACATGCAAACTTTAAGTTATGCCATGCAAAAGATGAGTTAAATTGGATAGTGCTTCATGAATTCCCATAAAGCCAAAGGGAAAATCTGGTAAGATGGCCGTATAACCAACCATGCTTTATGGGTCAAAATGTTGAGCAATTAAGAATGTAAGAGCAGTATACCGCACATGAGCAAGTAGGCCTGAAATGGACTAGCAAAAAGGCTTGGTACCCATATGACCCAAAAGGGCAACCGCTACTGCCATTTGAGTTGTTAGATCCAAATTCATTTAACGCTTTAACCATCTTTCATGATATCTGATGTGCACTTAAAGCCAATCTCTAATTCCATACCACCACTTCAGCCACTCGGACGAATGCGAGAATGGAACCCATCCAACTTTACTTGTATCTAGTCAAGCCCGATAAATGGAGACAGTGTCCCAGTGGAACTTCACAGACAAACCAGGTCATAATTTAGTGACAAACTAGGTTGACACCCAACAAGAAAGCGCAATAAATATGCAACACACAAGCAATTAAGAGCGGAAGCTCCAGGTTAAGCCCAAACAACCATGTGCTAACAAAGAAGAAAATGACAAGCATCCATGACTAGGCCTATACCAATTTGTCGGAGAAGTAGGACCAGTAGTAGGAATTAGGCTGGAAACGCATAGTCCAAAAGGCTTGCAACCCCTACGGTGCAAAAGGGGCAACCTCCATTGGATTCATAGATCCAGCTTTCACCACTTAACCATCTTTGCACATATCTAACATGGAACCAAACCCCCAAGTAGGCAAGGAAATCTACATCAAGTTTCAACTATTGTTAAACCTAGTTAGGAATGAAAGAAGACATGATGACATTTTGCACAACTTTGTCAGACCAAATTGTCACTGTCATAATCGATCCAAGTACAAGCATACACAGAAGTAGCATCGGATGTTTTCCACGCATATGGGCTCCTGGACCTAGACGGATTTCTTTATGCAGTTTACTTGTCTCAGTCCAGGCTGAGTTCTCATTAGACAAAAATCACAAGTTCAGACTCAATAACTACTCCACTCAAAATATCTAGCTCTTAGTTTCATGCCAGACCTAGCATTTTGTGTTTTTACCGAGCAGAGATAATCAGATAGGTGTTGCACTTTATCAATTCATATGCATGAATATCAACCAGGTTCTAAACTCAGTGTGACATGTCAAGATTGTGAGAGTATATTGGGCGTCAACCCTGCCAATTTGGGATTGGGATGATTGAATAGATTTACAAATTTAACTCTTGATTACATGGTTTCACAAACATAAGAGGGTGCCATGATATTGTTTATATAAGAAGATTGGTGTAATGTGGCAAGTGCAGAAAGTGCACCTCTTCAACATTGGAGCTAAAGAATAGCTGGAAAGAGTTTGGTGGTTGGGGTCTGTTTTGATGCAAGAAGGCAAGATTAATATTAAAATAATTTAAGGAGTACTCGGTATTTTTTTTTTCTTTTTTTTTTTGTTTTTTTTTTGTGGGGGTTGTAAATTAAAGAAAACCCCTTTACACTATAATGGTTTCATAAAAAAAAAACCTACACTATTGAAATGAGCAGAAAACCATTCTATACTATCAAATTCAACAAAAATAACTTGTATTATTGTCAGATTTGACAATAAATTCTATCATTCTATTAAATTTAGCGAATAACACACTTGTACTAGCTAATATATGGTAAAAATCCTATTATCTTATAATCGATAGAAATTGCAGAATATTAAAATAGTACAATGTGTTTTTGCTGCTGAATTTAATAGTACAAGGGTTTTCCTCCTCATTTCAATAGTACTGAGTTTTTTTTTACGTAATGGCGATAGTAGAGGGGGGTTTCTACAATTTACCCTTTTTTATTTGTGGCCTGCGTATAAAGTCAAATTGATGTAAAAAGGATCGCAATCACCTTCGAATACAAAAAAAAAGAAAACTAGGGTTTACAAGAAATAAAATGAAAAGAGAGATTAGGGTTGGAGAAAAAACCATATAACTTTGGGCTTCGCACCTCTTACGCGGCTTCACACCCCTTACATCACGGGCTTCACACCCCAATCTCAAGAACCCAAGAGCTCTGAAATTTTAACTGGAAAAGTTTTATTTAATCATTGTCTGTTTATTCATTGAGTTGAGCCTCTTTATATAGGCTCTTACAAAGTGAACTTCTCCATCACAACCGATGGGGACTAAGTTTTATAATAAAAGAAAAGGCTAAACTCAAAATAGACTAAGCATAAAAAAATAATTAGTACCGGTGTGATGTCCCCATCATTTCCCCCGGGGTGGGAGAGAGTCGACCCTGTCGAGTGAGGACACCCTCATGAAGCATCTCAATCGGGCCATGGTGGTGGCCTTGACAGTGGCACTAATGCATCACATCGAGACCAAGGGTGGAGGTGGAACTGGTCTCCGTGTCGGAGCGATAAAAGATAACAGCTTGATCAAGACACCAATAGCAGAATGAGGCACGTCATCCATGATGAAAACTGAACAGATTGCACTTTGCACCATAAGTACCCTAATCATTTGTGAGCCTGGCTCCTGTAGACATATCTGCAATGGGTCGTACACCTCAGGCGATCTCAAAAAAAATGATACACTCATAGCTGCCAACGGTGGTACTAGCTTCAAAGTAGGCTCCGCTAGAACATCTACAAGGGTCTCAACAGGGAGACCTTCAACTTCCATAGGCTGTGGAGAAACCTCTTCTTGCTGTGACACCGACTCAACAAAACTTCTGGTCTTGGCTCTGGCTTATCATCAACTTCTGGCTTTGGCTCTAGATCGTCATCAATTTCTGGCTCTGATTCTGGATTGTCAACAGCCTTTATCGCCTTGCTTTCTAGCATCTTAACCATGCCAGCGAGGATCTTACATTCAGCAATCAAATCGCTGAATTGTGGCCCCTCGAGGTGTGGAGCATACCGGGCATGAAGAAGTTCTTGTAGGATAAGCCAATCTCGACAGTCGATATGATTGTCTTCCCACCACCAATAAGCTTCTCCAGCTAACTTCATTTGGGCATAATGATACTTCTGTGCAGGTGTCAAGGAGAAATACCTGAAGAAATGCTCGAGATGGTTTTCCCACTTTTCATACCCATCTTGATCATAAAAACCCCAAAAATGCGGGAGAGCTGCATACATGTCACTTTCAACCTCCTTTTCATCCCCATCAGTATAAATGTATTTGCCACAAAAGTAAAATCCCTGAATAAAACTCAATGCATAAAGATCAGAGGTTACCCAATAAATCGGTAGCTCGAATTGGACTCAAGTTGGGCTGAAGATGTGTCAGAAAACTGATTCTCTGCTGCTGGGACAATACTGGTGCCAAATACGAGCTAGTGGAGGTCAGATCTGTTGCTCAAGTGCTATGGAATCTTTGTAATGGCTTCGGGGCTCAGTCACGAACCCAACGCTTCGAACAGAGCTCAAAACGGACTCCGAACGGGCGAGAAACAGATTCCGGACTGGTTGGGGTGGGAGATGGCGGTTACTGTTCACTGTGAACAGTAACCGGATGAACAGTAATTACTGTTCACGGTGAACAGTAACTTTTTTAAAAATTCCTCTTTTTTTTTTGTTTTTTTCCTCTCTTTTTCTTTTCTGTTTTTTCTGTTTTTCTGTTTTTTTTTCTGTTTTTCTTTTCTTTTTCTCTTTTTTCCAAAGTAAATCTAGATCAAAATGTAACAGTAATCGATTTTTTTTTTTACAAAGTAGATCTAAATATAGATTTAGATCTAAATCTAACAATAATCGATTTTTTTTTTTTTGCAAAGTAGATCTAGATCTAGAGATCTAGATCTAGAATTTGGGGAAGAGAAGAAATTCGAAGGGGATTGGGACCAAAGCTCTGATACCAAATTGATGTAAAAAGGATCGCAATAACCTTCGAATACAAATAAAAAAGAAAACTAGGGTTTACAAGAAATAAAATGAAAAGAGAGATTAGGGTTGGAGAAAGAACCAGATAACTTTGGGCTTCGCACCCCTTACGCGGGCTTCACACCCCTTACATCACGGGCTTCACACCCCAATCTTAAGAACCCAAGAGCTCTGAAATTTTAACTGGAAAAATTTTATTTAATCATTGTCTGTTTATTCATTGAGTTGAGCCTCTTTATATAGGCTCTTACAAAGTGAACTTCCCCATCACAACCGATGTGGGACTAAGTTTTATAATAAAAGAAAAGGTTAAACTCAAAAATAGACTAAGGCATAAAAAATAATTAGTACTGGTGTGATGTCCCCATCATTTAATTGATGTAAAAAGGATCGCAATCACCTTCGAATACAAATAAAAAAGAAAACTAGGGTTTACAAGAAATAAATGAAAAGAGAGATTAGGGTTGGAGAAAGAACCAGATAACTTTGGGCTTCGCACCCCTTACGCGGGCTTCGCACCCACACCCAATCTCAAGAACCCAAGAGCTCTGAAATTTTAACTGGAAAAGTTTTATTTAATCATTGTCTGTTTATTCATTGAGTTGAGCCTCTTTATATAGGCTCTTACAAAGTGAACTTCCCCATCACAACCGATGTGGGACTAAGTTTTATAATAAAAGAAAAGGCTAAACTCAAAAATAGACTAAGGCATAAAAAAATAATTAGTACTGGTGTGATGTCCCCATCACAAATATATTTAAATTAAGATTGCTATCTATTTTTTAGACTAAATTTTCTTAGTGCTCGTTTCTCAAGTCATGTAGTTTTACAAAGGCTATTTCCATTTTGTTTAATAAAAAGGGATATTTTAAATAAAAAAACTCGCTTCGCTGGTGGGATACTTGAGAAATCCGCTAGTGGTATGATACTGTCAACAAGCTACTGCACCGCCTAATTTCTCAAATTCCTTTCCAGTGTAACGTCCTTGTTTGTCTTATTCTCTGCAATGCTACAAAGCAATATCCATGATGGCCTCCAGCATCAACCAATTATATACTTCATTGCCATATTGCTATTTCAGCCACTTAGGAGGATGTGAGCACAACCCAAGTAGAAACGTATCCAAAATATGATTGTAGCTGAATGAGAGTGTTAAGTTAATGAATGGCAAGACGCTCAGAGATAGGGCGTGAAATGTGTGCACCCATAAAATGTTAGAGGTAGCTCCAATTAAGGAAAAGTTGAAGATGGTTACTCGTGCATGTTAGAATTGATAAAATTGTACTCACTCACAATTCGTGATGTGAAGAAATTCCCCGAGAATTTACCTCCACATTTTGGTGCTTTCGTTGAGAGCTTGAATCCACACGCAAGATCTTTTTCCTTTTCTAAACTCTTCCTCAAAAAGACTCACTAACTGAAATGGCTCCACCGAGGAAGAGTGCATCACAAGCCGCCGTCACTTCCGCTTCTAAAGTCAAGTCCATCGTTATTGGGGACTTGGAGCCTATCGACGCTCATCTACCGGACCTCGAGGCTCACATCAAGGACGTCAAGGAAGGCCATTCTTTCCCGGCTGTTGCGCCGAAGGCAGGGAGCAAGGGTCTGAAATCCAGCTCCCTGCCGAAGGGCAATTCCTCCAAATGCTCATCAGCCTCTAAAGGTAATTTGAAGAGCAACAAGCGGAGGCGGCTCATGAAAGCAATAGGGTCGCTCTGGAGAGAGACGTGGTCGTCCGCATCCAAAATCAACTCGTCACTCACATTGAAATCCTCTGGACGTCTCAATCCACAAGGAATGAGGGGGCAGAAGGACCTCGGGCTCCCACATCACCACCTTTCACCGCGGGGACCACCCATACTGAGAGCAATCGGAGGCACGTCAGATCTGACCTCCCGAGTGATGACGAACACTCCGAGAATTTTGCCCCCACAAAGCTCCGAAGGTCTCTCACATCGAGGACATTGAGGAGATTGTCCGGAGATGGATCGAGGAGGCAAGTCATCTACTCCAGAAGGAGGCGGAGCCTTGCGGCCTAAGAACCTCTGACTCACCACTCTCAGAGGAAATCACTTCTCACCGCTTTATCAAGAAAAGTTCATGATGCCAACCTTCAAATACTACTCTGGGGCGACCGATCCTATCCAGCACCTCCGGCAGTACTAGGATAAGATGATGGTTCATTCTCATCACGACTTCCTCTCGAGTCGTGTGTTCCCCTTCAGTCTCAAAAGCGCTGCCTATGAATGGTTCTACTCGCTCCTGAGGCATTCGCTCCGACTCTTCGAAGAGGTGAAGCAGGTCTTTTACCACCAGTACGCTTCTCGGCGGGAGCTGAAGAAAAACAGCAATCACCTCCTCACTATCAGGATGAAGCCTGGGGAGAATCTTAAGCACTATGTCAGTTATTTTCAGAGTCAGATGACCTTGATGTATAACTGCAATAACGACGTGGTCGTCACGGCGTTCATCAAGGGCTGCAAATTACCAATTCTCTCTACAAGCATTTGGTGAAGCACAAAGTCACCAAAATGAGGGACATACTCTCCCGCGCCCAGAAGTACATCTAGATGAAGGATGTGGCCTAGAGCGCAATCGATCGCTCATCTAGGAGGGAGAATAAGCGGGAGAAGCCAAAGCCGCAACCCGTCTTCCCAAAAAAAGACCCATAACCGAGCTTCCAGCGCAATCAGCAAACAACCTCCGCAGAACCCTGCCTAGCCCTACGAAGAGGGAGGCAACTTCACTCTATTCAAAATCTTTGTGGACCATGTCTTCAACGCCATCAAGGATCAAGACTAGGTGAGGCGTCCGAGGCCACTCCCGCCTAACCTGATGGTCCCGGAGTCAGAGAACAATGCGCCTTCCATGACAGAATGGAAAGTCGTACCATGGATTGCCACTCTCTCCAGAGACAGCTCTAAGAGCTGGTAAATAGAGGATATCTCAAGGAGTTTATCCACAACCTTAAGCAGCCCTCGGAGATCAGGGTACAGAAGGAGGCCCCAGAGGCCTCGCAGCAAGAGGGTCAAATCAAGCGGACTCTCATCCAGTATCAGAAAGTCAACACCATCTTCGGCACTTCCCCGATAGAAGGCATCACGGCCAAGGAGAAAGCCATCTACATTAATGAAGCACGTAGGAGCAGATACCCTACAGTGCTGACAGATCCACCTCCGACTCTGAGCAGATCGATCTCGTTCTCGGACAGTTCAGGTAAGAAAAAGTTTTCATGAAAATTTTGACCATAGATATGATAACAACCCTCTAATTTCAGGTAAGACTACAGGAGTTGGACTTGCAAGTAATCCTAGAAGACCAGTTAGAAGGAAGGAAACATACCTTATTGGTCATGCAACTGTTTTTGGGTAACAAAAAGAAGCAAAGCTCTGGAATTCTCTTAGAGCCTAGAAGAAGGAAGAAGATGATAGATTTGACATGGGAAATCATATTGAACTCTACGGCACCGGTAAATCCATAGAATAAACTGTAGAGATTCCCAAATACTAGTTCTTTGACTATTGCTCTTAAAATAAGAAGCAAACTTATCACCAAAAACTCATAAACTTCATTTAACTTACTCGTGTTGTGCGATAGGCTTTGTCTGTAGAACCAAACAGATTATCTATGTTGACTCTTTAGACTTTACTCAAAGTCTAACCATCCTATCAGTTGGTTACCACTCATTCACCTCTACGATCATGTACCTTTTCAGACACATAACGATATGTCTATGTACCATTTTTTATAACTTCTTTTAAAAACTCATTGGCATCAGATAACAATGAAGCACTTTAAAAGAAAATTTTACTTCATGTATAATTTTTAAGGGAGATTTTCTTTTATTCCTAGTATGTCTTTTTAATAACTAAATTGACACAGGATTTAAGATCTTGATTCATGTGTGTTCCAATGGAAAACTACTCTGGCGAAACTGCTTTAAGCATTAGGTTGCATGAAGCCAATATACATGGCCAAGTCAACTTATCATCCTTCATCCTCTCAAGTGATGCAATCTTGGATTTTTTTTTTTTTTTTTTTTTTTTTTTTGGGGACTAGGATTAGTTTTATTTGTTAAGATTTGAACTTATTTAAATTTTCAGGATTTAAATTTAGTTCAGATTAGGTTCATTAGTTACTTTTCTTAGGTTGGTCTGTAAGTCAATCTTTCTGTTATTAGATTTGTCTGATATTCAGAAAATTAGAATTTTTTTTTTGGTTATTTAAATATTTAGAGTAGGGTCTTATCAATTTTTATGCATTTTAAGCCTATTAAAGGGCTATGGTAAGATAGTTATCAATGAATATGGGATGAATGATTATTTGTTGCAGTATTACCATAATTGTGGTATGCTTTGTAGTATGGGTACGAACACGTCTATGCTACTCTGAATGGTATGCAGTATGGAGAGGGTAGGCTTAGTTAGATCAGTATTTAGGCATGGCACACCTAGACTATTAATTAGGGTATTATTTGTGTGGTGTGAATAGAGAAGAGACATACATATACATTTAAAGACCTGCAAGGATTATGATAATAAAGGTCTTGACTTGATGGTTATTCAAAAAATAGAAAGCAAATTACTTTAATTAAAATATTAATAACTGAAGTACAAATTCCAAACTTTAAAGCCATAGTGTATGTCATGAAATTAGAAATTCTAGTACATCAAAAGAAATCAATTGAGTCAGTTAGTCAATAGCATTCTTTTTTTATTATCAAACCACCAGTTTTGGCGATTCGAATCAGGAGCACACCATGAATGGAATGCATGAACTAGATCACAGTTCAAAGGGGCATGGAGTGAATTAGGTACCACTAGTTTGTTTGCAGTCTAAAAAAGTCGCAAACTTATCTTTTCTCCCTCTTTCTCTACTATATTTCTTCTTCTTCGTCCTTCCAACAACACTAAATCAGTACCAACACTATCTACGGGGCTTGTTCTTCTTATCCAGTCTTTTTCTTTGAAAACTTGACTTTAATATCCAGAACCACTCTTCCTCTCAAAGAAAGAGTCATTGTCTTTGGGCAGAAACTTGAAAATTATATCAAGCCTGTTGTAGAGAGAGTTCTCATCCACATTTCATGTTCCACTATTCTTATCATCAACGCAGTGGTAACATCAACTCATGTTGTTGAAATTCTTGTCGTTTTCATCTCATCACCAACTTTTACAACCATCAAAAGGTGTCGGGCAAGCCAATCTAAACCAACTTGATGCAAGTGGATGTTTACACTTAACCCGCACAAGGTTGCAGCTCGAGGTTCAATTGAGATCATCCTTCTAGATATACTTCTGTTTGTTCACCAGTTGTTTCAGTGCATCCTTATCTCCATAAGATGATGTTATCTTCTTTCTAATTTAGCTAAAGTTTCCTTCCAATCTTTTAATTGTTTGAGGAATGCTGATTAGCCTTCACCATATACTTCATGAGTATCAATAGAGAAATAAGGAGACCATGCAACATGAAGAGATCATGGACAAGTCAAGAAACAGCAAAAGTGAGCTGATGCAGTCTTGAGTTCGAGGTTGCTTGCATTGGTTCATCAAACTGGACAACCCCATTGTCGCTCGATGCTTGGAATAGCATAGCTTCATACCCAAACAATAAAAGGATCCAAGCACACACGAATCATCTAGCTGATGGGTTAGGTCAAAAAGCAACCTCGACCAGGGAAAAGCACTCATATCAAGATAGAGTGAAGAATGAAGAGGGCAAAGAGAGACCAATGTGGAGACTAATTGATAGGTAGATACCGAGCCGCTTGTCACCTCACAGCATGCTCCATGCTGTCAGTCTTTTCGAAACTTCTCTCTCGACCCGGTATCTTAAAAGTTTTGATTTGTTTGGATTTGGATTAATTTTATTTGTTAGGATTTGAATTTGTTAAATTTAAACTTACATTTGTTAGGACTTTTAAATTGGTTCAGATTAGGTTAGTTTATAAATTAGTTTATTCGTCATTCAACAAATTAGATTTATTAGTAATCACATGGTTTAAAATCTGTGTTCAGCATTAGCCAACTGTCTTTACTATCATTGTCATAAATAAGCCATATTCCCAATATCAATCCCGATATAGACACATGTTACAGGATTAATGTCATATCGAGTACCTCAAAAGAAAATACAATATTGTTGATATATATTAGACTCGGCCGATATTTGAAACCATGGTTAATCGGTTGTTTTAAAGCAGAATCAGATCTTATCTATTATGTGTTTGAAGCCTATAAATGGGTTATGTGTAAGGTATTTGTAGTTAGTTTTTGATTAATATGGACTGAAGGGTAGCTGTCTGGAGACCATGGTCTCAAACTTTTATTTACCACTCTTTCTTTGCTATAGTTACTCTTCTTCATCTTATTATTATTTTCTGTTTGTTCTTGCTCTTTTTGCTAAAGTAATCAAATATATGTAACTGGTGCACTTCTCCTAGAATTTGAATACCAGAAGCTCAAGTCCAACTGCCTATGGAATGTCGCAAATAAGCTGAGCAAAAAACAACAAAAGAAGTGGAGAAAGATGATATGTCATTTTGCATTTTGACCTAAGCCCACCCATAATCTAGTTAGCAAAATAATCTACCATAAATGAGAGGGAATTACAATAACAGAACAAACCCTTAATTTTTTAGATTCTCTGCGAATACTAAATGGCCCTCTTCTCAACCAAGCAAGTAACTACCATGGGCATTACACCTTCATAAATAACCCTTACACGTTACAAAGACACCACGAAAACAAACCTCAAAGTGCACCAAGGGACAGGCATTTACAGAAAAAAGAGGTGAGAAAACCTAGTGCATTTCCCAAAACTAGTTTTACAAGAAAAAGTAAAGCCTGTGTTGAGAAACGGCGTGAATTTATATCACCGACCCAACACTTAAGCTCTTAGCTACTGCACCAACTTAACATACTGTTTAAGTTGAGTGAAATTACAACAATAATGTACTGTCAAAATCATTCCTCCAATGTCCATTGTGAGCACACACACATCAAAAAAAAAATTCATCCTCGACAAATGAGCAATATACTTGAATACCCAAAGACCATCTACAGAAATTAATTATATATAGAAAAAAGAAGTATATAATCTACAATCTCAGATGGCCTCATAACTAAGCATGTTTCCCTTTTTTATTCATCCTGAATTCTGTAGTCATTTTGGATTTGGGATACAATTCCGATAAAATCTTTTTAGTGAAACAATTGAAAAGGGTCTTGAATTGTAAACTGACAAAAATAATTGGAAAATTGAGATGGGCATTGAATTACTCACATCATCAACAGGCGTCCATGAGATGCCATCAGGATTGATGGTGAGGACGACCTCGCCGACGCGATCCAGGAGGAGGGTCGAGGTCCGGGTCGGCGGGCCGGCGCTTCTCTTTCCATTTGGGGAACAAGGAGAAAGAAGAGGAGCAGAGAATAAATTAGCTTCAAATTCTCAGACTGCAGATAGAGGGAGAGAGAGAAGAAGAAGAAGCCCTATTTGGAACTCTTCCCCCATTTGCATCCGCGGTTGGGTCTCGTACTGAAGGGATTCTGTATGAGAACTGGCGGAAGCACGGAAAAAAACGTATGACTTGGATTGGACCGGATCTCTCTCGCTCTCTCCAAGGATGTTGGATTTCTTTAGTGTCTCCTATAAAAATTTGTCTGCTCATCGTTCCATTCATTTGTCTTCGTTCGTGAGAGATCAGAGAACAGTGTGGATCCCTTCTTTTTTTTTTTTTTGCCCAGCTCTCTCTCTTCTTCTTCTCGTTTCCCTCTTCTCCTCCTCCTAACTGATCAGACAGTTCCTACCGATAACAGCAATGTACTAGTTATTGAATTAGACATCATCTCTCTGTCATTTTTTTGAAAAAATTCTTTTATCAAATTTTATTCTAAAGACAGAGCTCAATCAAATTTATTTTAAAAGCCTGACTTTTGACAGGCCAGCTCTGCACCATGTAGGCGTTGGGTGCTTTCGCCTCGCCTGCATGGCAGGTTTTGGGTCCGACCAGCTGCCATTTTTTGGCTCCGAATTGGCAACCCCATACCAAGAATTGACATCAAATTTGAGCTTTCACACCAAGCATTGACAGCCCTAGTATAACGTCCCGATCCCGCGGACGGGGACGCTACAGCGACGTATATATGCAGGGCGAAAATACCCTCACGTATGTATGCTTAGCCTCAGTATAGCATATATATATATATATATATATATATATATATATATATATATATATATATAATTATCCAGTATTAAATAAGTATAAGAATATCTGCAAAAGAGTTAGTGATCATAATAGATATAGAAATAGGAATAATAAAGAAATAGAAACAAATAATAAAGATACTTATGAATCGAAAAAGGGTGGCGGTGTCAAGATAATATCTTAGAAAATATCAGGTGCTACGAAATCTCTAAGTTCTAACCGGGGCACGCAAACCCAGAGTCGTCAGAAAGCGACCTAGTGAGTGATAAAATAAAGGAAGTAGTAGTATATTATAATAGTACTACAACTACGATAATATATAATATATATTTGTTGGCCCAAGGTTACAATCACCCATGTTTAGTGTGTTTTGATGATTACAAAACATATTAGTTATTTGTACTAATATTGTTTATTGTTTAAGTGTGTTGCAGGGTTCTAACTATACTAAAAGTTTTACACCCTAAAAGAAAGTGCTTTGGACTCAAGACAACTCAAATTGGGCTCAAGATGCAAAATTGAAGATCATGTGGAGATAGCCCCTCTTGAAGCCTTGAAGTCCCTAGAACATTGTAAGAATAGAATGTTAAAGTTTGAGTGTAGGATATTTGGCTCTAGGATACACACACACATTATTCTTTACAAATTCTATGTTTTAAAAACGTTTGTTTCTAAGTTTTATGCCTTAGTTTATATATTCATGTATCCAACTTGTTACATTTTGAATATCTTGTTTAAAACATGTGTATAGACTATTTCTTGCATAATACTTAGTTGAAAGTTTTTCAAAATATTTTTACAAAAATTTCCAACTTCAAAAACTGCCAGTTTTCTTGTTTCAGGTTGACCGGCCGACCGGCCCGGTCGACCGGCCGTTGTACCTGGGCGTGCACGTCTGTGCACGTCTGACGGTCGACCGGACCGGTCGACCGTCTGAGAGCAGGTCTGCTCTCGGTTTGTTTGGGTCGACCGCCCGGTCGACCGCTTTAAGGAAACTGTGTTTCCTTTGAAGGAAACGGTCGACCGAGCGGTCGACCGGAGTCCAACGGCTCTTTGCCAACAGGGCAAACGGTCGACCGACCGGTCGACCGCTACGCCTGCAAGAGCCCAACGGCTCTTTCCTCTTTGGTGCAATTCTGAAATCTGTTTTTATTTTCTGTTTTAACAGACTTTTTGAGAGTTGTTGGAGACCTTTTTCAGGCCAAATTAGGTGTAAAGAAATTGTTTTTAACCTATTCTCTCCTTATAAATAGAGGGGAATGGGTCCTTACTATTTACCAAGAAAAAATCCCAAGTTTTCATTGTTTTTCAAAAGAGAAGAAAGATAGTTTTCAAAGCTTCCAATTCCAATTCTTTTTAAACTTGTTTTTCAGTTGTGTTTGATTGCTAATATCACTCTACAACTGAAGTTTTCTCACTACACTTCATAGAGCCAAAAATCCTTTACTCATACTATAGAGAAGTTGTAAAAGAGTGAGAGATTGTAAAAGAGTTTGGGAAAGAGTTTTGTGATCTTGTGGAGATCACTATTGTTCTTGTGATCCTTGTTCTTGTGGAGACACCTCTTCGGTAGAGGTTATTGTAAGAGCTCGGTGCTCCGGTCTTCGGTAGACCATTGTAAGGCGTCCTCGGTGGATAGTGGAAACCCTTCACGGAGGTGAAGGCGGGGAGTAGAGCGGTGGCTCGAACCTCGAAACAAACTTCTTGTGTTTGCGATTGCCTTGCGTCAATTTTGTCTTTAAATTCTCTTGCACTTTATTGCTTTCAATTACTTGCTTGTGATCTTGTTTCTTTATTTGTGCTTTTATTTCAAGCTTGTAATACTTGTGTGCATCTCACCATTCATCCATCATATCTTGCCTTGATCGATCATAATCTCATACAACAAGGTTGCATTGCGCACCTCTAACCCATTTAAAGGGGAATTGGGAGGAAGGAGTTCAGAACCTCTCACGGGGTATTCGGCTCTTAGTCTTGTTTTGAGAGATCGTTGCATCACTCATCATACTAAGTTTTAAAAAGATCATTAGATTAGCAATCACACCTATTCACCCCCCTCTAGGTGTATTTCAATTGGTATCAGAGCTTGGTTACTAGGCTCTTGGCTTAACAACCCTAGAAAGATCCTAATATTGCTAATCATTTCATTCATTCTCACTTAGTAAAGATGGCCGATGGTATTAAGACACCCCCTAAGTTTGATGGACTTAACTTTCCCATATGGAAGGTTAAGATGACCGTTTTCTTGCAATCTCTAGGTAGTCGAGTTGCAAAGGCCGTGACCAAACCTTTTAGTGCACCCCCGGTGATGAATCCACTTGGTCCGAAATAGAGACCAAAGAATTTGATGCCAATGCTAGGGCTCACTATGCACTACTTCAAGCCCTTAATGATGATGACATAGCTAGAGTGATTCATTGCAAGTCCGCATATGAAATTTGGACACATTTGCTAGTTACACATGAAGGGACCTCACAAGTGAAGAGGGCTAAGATTGACCTTCTTCGGTCCCAATATGAAAATTTTTGCATGCAAGAACATGAAACCATAGATGATATGGTTACAAAATTTACTAAGATCACTAATGAACTTTCTTCTCTAGGTGATGGTATTGACAATGATCAAAAGGTGAGAAAGATCATCCGGGCTCTTCCTCCTTCATGGGAAGTAAAGGCAACTACCTTGAAGGAACTCAATGACAAAGAAGAGATGGAGCTCATAGGTCTCATTGGGAACCTCAAAACCCATGAGATGGAGAGGAAAGCAAGGGAGGATATGGCTCCTTCCAAAAAGAAGACTATAGCCTTCAAAAGTCAAACCATCCACTCCGACGAAGATAATGAAGAAGAAGATGACGAAGAGCTCTCACTTCTTGTGAAGAACGTCCGGAGGATGTACAACAAGGCAAAATTTCAAGGAAGAAGGAGATGGCAAGGAGGCAAAGAAGAAAGAAAGATCGTGTGCTTCAATTGTCAAAAACCGGGACACATCGTAGCGGATTGTCCGGATAAGGTGAAGCCCTCCACATCCAAGAAGCCTTACAAGAAGAAGGCAATGAAAGCAACTTGGGATTCCGAGAGCGAATCCGAGGAGGAAATTGACACCGCCAACATGTGCTTCATGGCAAATGAAAGCACAAGCAAGGTAACCCCTTCCACTTCTCCTAATGATGAACTTTCCATGGATGAATTAGGAGAAGCTTTTGTAGAATTATCACATAATTATGATTCCCTAAAGAAAAAGTTTTTAAAAATGAAAAAGGAAAATGAATCTCTTAATCTACAAGTCTTTACTATTTCTAAAGAAAAAGATGAATTACTTTCCACTCTTATTTCCACTCAAAAGGATTTTGACAAATATAAGATTTCTTGTAAAGGCAAGACCCCACTAGTTGATTCTAATGAGATTTCCATGCTTAAGGAAAGAATAGACTCATTAGGAATTGTTTTGAAAAATTGTGAGTTTGATAAGAAGAAGATAGAGGCCATGTTTCCTAAGAAACAAGCCCCTAAGAAAAATGTTCATCATGCTCATGCTCATGTCCATACCACACAACCTTTACATCGTGGCAAACCCCAAAAGCATGCTCACACTTCACACACACATCATGCATACATGTATAGAAGAGTGTTCTCATGTTCACATTGTGGGCGGAAAGGGCACTTAGCCAATTTTTGCTATGATAGACTAAGTGCATCTCATCATAATGTTTGGGTTCGAAACACTAACTTCCAAGGACCCAAGAAAGTTTGGGTACCAAAATCAACGAATTTGTTAAATGATGTAGGTACCTTCCAAAGCCCAACGACGTAGAGGATTGTGGTATCTTGATAGTGGTTGCTCAAGGCACATGACTTGGGACATCAACAACTTTGCAACCCTATCAAGATACCATGAAGGTGGCACCGTCACCTTCGGAGATGATGCCAAGGGTAAAATCATCGGTATTGGTAATGTAAAACTCGGCACATCCCCTTTAATTGAAAATGTAGTTTTAGTTGACGGCCTCAAGCATAACCTCTTGAGTGTTAGTCAACTTTGTGATAAAGGTTTTGATGTTGTTTTTGATAATGTAGCTTGTAAAGTAATTGATAGAATTTCTAATGCTTGTGTATTTTCCGGTTTTCGTGAAAGCAATGTTTATATGATTGATATGTTAAATATGTCTTGTAATATTACTTGTTTAAAAGCCCTCGATGATGACTCTTGGTTGTGGCATAGAAGATTAGGCCATATTTCTTTTGACCATATTTCTAGGTTAAACACAAAGGAAATGGTGAAAGGTATTCCTTATTTGAGTTTTGAAAAGGACCGAGTTTGTGACGCATGTCAATTTGGGAAACAAACTAAGTCTTCTTTCAAGTCAATTAAGGATATCATGACATCACGTCCTTTGGAGTTAATCCATATGGATTTATTTGGCCCTACTCAAACCAAAAGTCTAAGTGGGAATAGATTTGCATTTGTTTTGGTTGATGACTTTTCTCGTTTTACATGGGTTTTCTTTCTTGAACACAAAAATCAAGCATTTTCATATTTCCAAACTTTTAAGAAAAGAGTTGAAAAAGAAAAGGAGTCTTCAATTTTAAGAATAAGAAGTGATAGAGGAGGTGAGTTCATTAACCTACCCTTTACCACTTTTTGTGAAGAACATGGAATTAAGCATGAACTTTCTTGTCCTAGAACTCCACAACAAAATGGAGTAGTTGAACGGAAAAATCGAACCTTACAAGAGATGGCTAGGACAATGCTAAGTGAATATGGTCTACCACATTATTTGTGGGCCGAGGCCGTAAATACATCATGCTATATATCAAATCGTGTTTTCTTGTGTAAAAATACTACAAAAACCTCTTTTGAAATGTACTTTTCTAGAAAACCAAATGTTTCATATTTCAAGGTTTTTGGATGCAAATGTTTTGTTTTAAATACAAAAGATAATTTAGGAAAATTTGATCCTAAATCGTATGAGGCTATATTTGTGGGTTATTCTAGTACTAGTAAGGCTTATAGAGTCTTCAATAGGTCATCATTGACTATTGAAGAATCTATACATGTTAAGTTTGAGGAATCTAACTTGTTTGTTAAGAATGTTGTAGAAATAGATGCTTTGGATGAAGGCTTGGAGAAAGTGACCTTGGAGGATACTACTACTATGGGAGACAAGCCAAAGGATGATGAAGGAAGTGAAGCTAAAGTAGAAGAGGCTCAAGGAAATGAAAATCAAACAAATGAAGTGGAGCCTACTCAACAACTTCCAAAGGGTTGGAGATACAATCCTCATCATCCCAAGGACCTCGTCATAGGTGAAGTATCAAAAGGGGTAACCACTCGCTCTAAACTTCATGACTATTGTGGCCATTATGCATTTATTTCTCATGTTGAACCCAAGAACGTCCTCGAAGCCGAGGCCGATTCATATTGGTTGCTAGCCATGCAAGAGGAACTCAATCAATTTGAGCGCAACCAAGTTTGGCACCTTGTTCCTAGGCCCCACGATAGACCAACAATTGGTACTAAGTGGATCTTTAAGAACAAGTTGGATGAATCGGGTAACGTTGTTAGGAATAAAGCTAGGTTAGTTGCCCAAGGTTACACTCAAATCGAAGGAATCGATTTTGAAGAAACCTTTGCACCCGTAGCACGGCTTGAAGCCATACGGATGACACTAGCATTTGCCTCATATAAAGATTTTAAATTGTTTCAAATGGATGTTAAAAGTGCTTTTCTAAATGGCTTTATTGAAGAGGAAGTGTATGTTGAACAACCCCCGGGTTTGTTGATCCTACACATCCGGATTTTGTATTCAAATTAGATAAAGCTCTTTATGGTTTGAAACAAGCCCCTAGGGCTTGGTATGAAAGACTTTCTTCATTTTTAATTTCAAATGGTTTTAAGAAAGGTAAAATTGACACCACATTGTTTACAAAACATGTTAAAAATGATATTCTCATTGTGCAAATATATGTTGATGATATTATTTTTGGTTCTACTAATGAATCTCTTTGCCAAGCTTTTGAATCATGCATGAAGGATGAATTTGAAATGTCTATGATGGGGGAGCTCAACTATTTCCTTGGACTCCAAATCAAGCAAAGGAAGGATGGGATCTTCATCAATCAAGCCAAGTACACAAAGGAATTAATCAAAAGGTTCGGGCTTGAAGGATCTAAAGTAAGCAAAACTCCCATGGCAACAACTACCAAGCTTGACAAGGATGAACAAGGTAAAAGTGTAGACATTAAATTATATCGTAGCATGATAGGTAGCTTGCTTTATTTGACGGCTAGTAGGCCGGATATTATGTTTTCTGTTTGTCTTTGTGCACGTTTTCAATCTTGTCCTAAAGAATCTCACATAATTGCGGTTAAACGCATAATTAGATACCTTAAGGGCACTATTGAAATGGGTTTGTGGTATCCTAAAACCGGATTATTTGAAATGAAGAGTTTTTCGGATGCCGACTATGCGGGTTGTAGGGTAGATAGGAAGAGCACAAGTGGAACATGTCAATTCTTAGGTAATTGTCTTGTATCTTGGTCTTCCAAAAAGCAAAATTCGGTAGCCCTTTCAACCGCCGAGGCGGAGTATGTTGCAGCCGGAGCTTGTTGTGCACAAGTTCTTTGGATGAAACATACTCTCCTTGACTATGATTTACACTTTGATCATGTTAAAATATTTTGTGATAATACTAGTACTATTCACATGACAAAGAATGCAAATCAACATAGTAAAACCAAACACATTGACATTAGGTATCACTTTCTTAGAGATCATTATGAGAAAGGTGATATTGATATTGATTATGTTTCTACCGATTTTCAACTTGCCGATATTTTTACTAAACCTCTAGATTATGCTAGATTTTCATTTATTTGTGGTGAGTTGAATGTTTGCATTATGGATTCTTAAAGATAAAATTCTCTTTAATACTTTGTTTTGTTTTTAACCCTTTTTGATGTATGACAAAAAGGGGGAGAAAAAGAAATAAGTTTGTTTATTTACTTGAGTTTTGGGAGAAAAAGATATAATTTTGTTCATTATTTTGAGTTTTATGACAATATGTTTTTCAATGCTTTATGTGTGTTTACATTCTTGATATATACATAGCATTATTTGAGGGGGAGCTTTCCAAGCTCCTCTTCCATTTTTGTTTAAATAACTTATATGTTTTGTCATCATCAAAAAGGGGGAGATTGTTGGCCCAAGGTTACAATCACCCATGTTTAGTGTGTTTTGATGATTACAAAACATATTAGTTATTTGTACTAATATTGTTTATTGTTTAAGTGTGTTGCAGGGTTCTAACTATACTAAAAGGTTTACACCCTAAAAGAAAGTGCTTTGGACTCAAGACAACTCAATTTGGGCTCAAGATGCAAAATTGAAGATCATGTGGAGATAGCCCCTCTTGAAGCCTTGAAGTCCCTAGAACATTGTAAGAATAGAATGTTAAAGTTTGAGTGTAGGATATTTGGCTCTAGGATACACACACACATTATTCTTTACAAATTCTATGTTTTAAAAACGTTTGTTTCTAAGTTTTATGCCTTAGTCTATATATTCATGTATCCAACTTGTTACATTTTGAATATCTTGTTTAAAACATGTGTATAGACTATTTCTTGCATAATACTTAGTTGAAAGTTTTTCAAAATATTTTTACAAAAATTTCCAACTTCAAAAACTGCCAGTTTTCCTGTTTCAGGTTGACCGGCCGACCGGCCCGGTCGACCGGCCGTTGTACCTGGGCGTGCACGTCTGTGCACGTCTGACGGTCGACCGGACCGGTCGACCGTCTGAGAGCAGGTCTGCTCTCGGTTTGTTTGGGTCGACCGCCCGGTCGACCGCTTTAAGGAAACTGTGTTTCCTTTGAAGGAAACGGTCGACCGAGCGGTCGACCGGAGTCCAACGGCTCTTTGCCAACAGGGCAAACGGTCGACCGACCGGTCGACCGCTACGCCTGCAAGAGCCCAACGGCTCTTTCCTCTTTGGTGCAATTCTGAAATCTGTTTTTATTTTCTGTTTTAACAGACTTTTTGAGAGTTGTTGGAGACCTTTTTCAGGCCAAATTAGGTGTAAAGAAATTGTTTTTAACCTATTCTCTCCTTATAAATAGAGGGGAATGGGTCCTTACTATTTACCAAGAAAAAATCCCAAGTTTTCATTGTTTTTCAAAAGAGAAGAAAGATAGTTTTCAAAGCTTCCAATTCCAATTCTTTTTAAGCTTGTTTTTCAGTTGTGTTTGATTGCTAATATCACTCTACAACTGAATTTTTCTCACTACACTTCATAGAGCCAAAAATCCTTTACTCATACTATAGAGAAGTTGTAAAAGAGTGAGAGATTGTAAAAGAGTTTGGAAAGAGTTTTGTGATCTTGTGGAGATCACTATTGTTCTTGTGATCCTTGTTCTTGTGGAGACACCTCTTCGGTAGAGGTTATTGTAAGAGCTCGGTGCTCCGGTCTTCGGTAGACCATTGTAAGGCGTCCTCGGTGGATAGTGGAAACCCTTCACGGAGGTGAAGGCGGGGAGTAGAGCGGTGGCTCGAACCTCGAAACAAACTTCTTGTGTTTGCGATTGCCTTGCGTCAATTTTATCTTTAAATTCTCTTGCACTTTATTGCTTTCAATTACTTGCTTGTGATCTTGTTTCTTTATTTGTGCTTTTATTTCAAGCTTGTAATACTTGTGTGCATCTCACCATTCATCCATCATATCTTGCCTTGATCGATCATAATCTCATACAACAAGGTTGCATTGCGCACCTCTAACCCATTTAAAGGGGAATTGGGAGGAAGGAGTTCAGAACCTCTCACGGGGTATTCGGCTCTTAGTCTTGTTTTGAGAGATCGTTGCATCACTCATCATACTAAGTTTTAAAAAGATCATTAGATTAGCAATCACACCTATTCACCCCCCCTCTAGGTGTATTTCATATTTCACTACCAGTGATACAATATAAGTATAATGTCAATCGGGTGTGTATATATATAGAAGGGTCATGTTAGCACTATACATTATCAATGCATAATATGTTACAACGGTGTTCTAATCATAATATTATCCAATTCCATATCATTGTTATCAATAAACATGTCCGACTTGTGTTACCAAATACAACTATATACAATAAATAAATGAAATAATAGGTAAGTCATTTGAGAGATTATTTATTATAATCAATCAGAATTATACCATTTATATATTATTCTCAATATACGTAATATGATATAGTATTAAGTGATTTCTAATTAAATCAATGTGCCTATGTATCATATAGTAAGTTTAAATATTTTCTATTTCTTGTCTAACCTAAAAGTAACAGTAGCATATGGTGTCGTGATGATTATAAATATGTAGATATGAAGTACGCAGAATAACATATTATAGTGTGATACTTATTCTGCAACAGTGTGCCTACAGAGTATATATGAAATAGAGAATACATAAAATACAGAGTGAGTGTACATGAATAGTGTAGCATGACATGAAGTACAAATATACATATGACATGGTAGTGGATAAAATATTAGAGTATGTAAAAGTATAAATGGACAATATATACATGATCGAGCGTGTCATATGATTTATATAATAATAACAATCAGTACCGTTTGGTATTATAATCAATCTCTCCATTGTTTCATATCACTGGCAGTTCATATCGGAGTCCGCACTCCGACCAAACCCATCCAAACTTGACATACAGGGTACCTTATCCGAACGAGATAATGACAAATAACAAGTGATTCTAAAATCACCATTATTGGGTTATTAAATGTATCATATACTGGGTCTGAATAATAAGTGCACTGAGGATATCTCCATCATGCCAACACCCCCACGATGTGGGATTCTAGAGGTAGCCCCCGGATTCAATAGGTGGCCCCACCATGTATGTAGTGTGGCACTTTAATCTGTGTGGCACTTTGTTCCACATACTATGTGCCAGATACCAGCATGACCGTGCGTATAACAAGTATACAAAATAACAAGAATGCTGAGTCTGACCAATAATAATATATATAATAAGAGCACTAGAGACATCCTAATCACCCAAACACCAAGCGGGTGAGGATTCTAGAGGTACCCCCAACCACGTATAGGTGTGATGTGATACTTTACTCCGTGTGGCACTTAATTTCGCACATGTTCCGCCAGACGCTAACGTGACTGTGCTAATAACACGTATACCAGAATACAAGTATGCTAACTTATTAACAATATTTATAACATATAACCAGTTAACAGAATTTTTTATCAGTAATATGGTAACATAAACAAGTATACAATGTAACAGGAGTACAAGAATATTCAAATAACAGTAATCTAGATAACAGGAATAATGATCATGCAACAAGAACATAGGAATAATGAGCAATGCAACATGGATACGTGAACATTTAGGGCATGAATATAGGTGAATCTATGTAACAATGATAATAGTATTCGGCATAACAAGTATCCACAGTAACAAGTATCTTTATGACATAACAGAGTTCGGTACAACAGGGTATCTGTGTAATGATGACACAAGCACATGAATAACAGTCTCTAGTGTACTAGCATATCCGTGCAGCAGTGATACATGTACATGAACGTGGGTGTCCATAAACATAATGAACACATATCCGAACATGCATGATCAATGTCCAGTGTAATAGAATATCTATGTAGTGGTGCCAGTATCAAGGTGATATGGACATGTGTCAACTTATTTCTATTTTGTTATAACAATTTCAATATTATTAACATGATTGATATCATATAATAATTAAACATAATTATCTAGATTATGACATTTAAATTATCAATTTATTTATAAATCTGGATTTTCTTTATCAATATCTTTTAATTACTCAATACATATAGATAATCCATCTATATTTTATATTAAATCAAGAAACCGAATAAATTACTATCTTATTGAACATGTTAAAGTTCTATCACACATATTCTAGTTTCAGTGATTTACCATTAATAACAATTTGTTAAATAATATTTAAAGTGATTTACCAATAATCATATTTAAATACAATAATCAATTCCATTCAATATGAAATAATATAATTTGTAAAGAAAAAAACACTCACATAGCTATAACAGGGAGGTAGTTCGTCTTCCTACGCTCGCAACGGCTAAGAATCGTCCAGATTGGACACTGGGTGCTCAAGATATCGCCCAAACACTAAAATACATAAAAATGGGTTAAATATGTAATAATAATATCTAAATTGTAAATATTCTAATTTACCTAGGGTTTTATGTAAATTACCTTTCACGAAATGAGTTTGGATTACTAACGGGTGGGGTTTAGATCCACAAGCCAGACCCAATTAACTTAAATGGATTTGGGTTTATAGAGTTTTGGGTTGGATCCAATTAGAGAGAGAATGAGATAGAAAGAAATTGAGAGAGCAGGAAAGAGGTGACACAGGCGGTGACTAGCCTGGCTGAGCGGGCCAACCGGCGGGCCTGGCCAGCCAGCCAGCCAGCCAAGTGGGCCGGCGGAGCCGACATCGCCGGCCCAGGCGGAGAAGTGAGGTAAGAGAGGGATTGGGTGATAGAGATGGCGAAGGTAATGGTGTTGATTGGTGGGAGTGAAGTCATGGTGGTGATGGACATGGCCGGAGGAGGAGGAGGTAGTGAAGATGAAGGAGGTGGTGGATGGTGATGTTGTTGGTGATGAATTGAGTGATGGGGTGGTGGTTAAGGTAGTTAAAGATGGGGGAGATGGTGGTGGGAAAATGGGTGAAGAAATTGAAGAGGAAGAAGATGGTGTAGAATTGGGAGAAGGAAAGCGGAAGGAGAGGGGGGGACACCGTCGGGTTGTGGTCGCGACGGTGGGCGTGGTGAGAGAGAAGAGAGTGGGAGTGAGAGAGGATTTGAGAGAGTTAGAGATAGAGAAATAGAGTTGGAGAGAGTGAGAATTAGAGAGTGAGAGAAAGAGAGGGTGAGAGGGAGAAGCAGAGAAATAGAGAGAGTGGCGGTGAGAAGGTCGGTGGGTAAGTCAGTGGGGAGAAAGAAAAAGAAAAGTGTAGAAAGAGGAAAAGGAAAAAGAAAAGAATTATTAACTAATTGGGTCAAATTTTGATCATTTCAGAACGGCTCCAAAAAAATTTATAAAATACCAAATATTACCCGGAGAACCAAGTGAAATCGGATTCAAAAAATACATTCTGTTTTGCAAATTAAAAATCTTGAAATCGGTCGGTGATATTAGTTGACCCGGTTTGACCCAGTTTTTGATAAATTCAGAAAAATCTCCAAAAATACGCCAAAATAGAGAATATAATTTTGAAGAATTATATAAAAGTGGATTCTAGAAACTCAACTCCATTGTGGATTAAAAATCATAGGGTTGATTATCGTACAGGTCGACACCGAATTCGGAGGTTTTCCAAAATAATTCAGAAAAAATTCAAAAAAAATTCTTAAAAAATCTATAATATTGAAACGATATCTGGAGCTGAAATTAATTCAATCTGAGTATCAGGAAGGTCAAATCAATTTGTATGTCATATCAGTACTGATACTATAACACATACTTTTTGGTCGGGGTTTACACCTACTCCGAAGCCCATGATGACCAGGATAGGAAGATATATGCACAACTCGAGGATTGGTTGACTGATTTTTGCCATCACTGGTAAGTGTATATTTAATTTCTTTACCAATGTTAACATATCTGTATATAGACATGTGGTACATTGTATCTGGACGTGTATAGCTTCTTTATTTTCATCTCCACACATATATATATTGATGTAATTGCTTGGTGAATCAATATACAAAAATTTGCATTCTCCAATTTATCATGGTATCAGGGCCTATTCAAAAACCCTAACCTAGCCGTCTTCTCTGGCATGCCGCCTTCTAGATTTGTCTATGTCGTCCCACTCTCCTACATCTGGAGCTTCGTCGTCCTCTCCTGAACTTTGTCGCCGACCTCTGCTCGTATCGACCTCGAGCTTCGTCTCCCTCTCTTGATCTCTCTCGTCAACCTTTGCCCGTGCTGACCTCAACAGATCTCTCACGTCTTCCTCTCTCGACAAAGACCACACCTCCCCTGATTCGCGCCTTTGGAGCATGCCTCCCACTCAGATCACTGCCTCGTCCAGATCGTGTCGCCCTCGCCTCGATCAGATTAGCGCCGCTCCCTCTCTATAATCATGCTGCCCTCTCCCGATGAGATCACGCATTGTTCAGATCCCGCACCCTCTCGCTCTCTCTCAGATCAGACGCACCATCTTGCTTTCTTTCCAATTGTGCCCTCTCGATCAGATAATCCTCCGATAGATAGAAAGGATGGTTAATTTTCCTGTTCTCAATGTCCAACTCCAAGGCACTGAGAATTATATTACATGGTCTCCCAATATGCAGTATAATCTTCGTACTTTCAGAGTCTGGGGTCACGTCAGGGCACTCAGATGTCCATCAGCTGCTTCCATCACACCATCTGGTTCCTCTACAAGTATTTCCACTCTGTCATCTGATTCTTCTACATCAGCACTTACTCAGGATCAGTGGGTTAGCACCGACGAGCAGATAATGCATATATTATGAGGTCGATCTCCATTCTCATTCGACTGTCTATCAATCGTTTGACCTAATCTAGTGAGCAGTGACTGGCTCTAAGCTGTATATTTTTCAGGTCGGTGCTACTCGGGAGTATAAGCTATGCCTGGCTCTTCAGGATGACAGGCAAGAAGACCGCTCTATCAGAACTTCTACTCGCTGCTTTCAGCTTATTGGGAACTGCAGGCCATAGAAGTTCTCATTCCAGATTTCATGTCTGCCTTCGTTCTTGAGTTCCTGAAGCAGAGATATCGCTGGAATCTTTTTCACTATGTCATGTGACTACATCGTGAGTTTGAGGCACTACATGACAGTATTCTTCATCGTCATCCGCTTTTCAGTCTCATCGAATCAGTGGCTGAGTTCACCTCTAAGTGGACACATCTTCGGATGTTGTCATCATCATCTGATCTAGTTCAGTGATTGAGTTGGAACCTGTACATAGAAAATACAGAATTTCAGAACTTTATAATAGTAGTGCAATGTACTCAATACTACCGCAATAGCAAGGGTTATGCAGGCCGTGATCCTCAAGGAGGAACTAGCGATGAAAACTTTTTACAAGTTCTCTTTAAGTTACAAAAAATGGTTAAAGTTTTTTCTTTTAGTTTTTGAAAAGAAAAGAAAATAAATTATGTTAAATTGTGAAAGTGGTAGATAGAAGGAGATAGTGATTTATAAATAAAAAAAAGTGAAAAATAGTAGAGATTGATGATGGAGTGATCTAAACTAAAAACTAAAAGAAAAGAAAGAAAACCTAAAAGAAATACTCACATTTTTCTAGTTGATGACTTACCTGGAATCCTTGCATGTTTATCTTGATCTGGAGGCGATCAGCGCATAACTCATAAGATTAACTCAGTCTCAATTCACATTACATCATCAAGGCTTCTTCAAGTAAGTATGAAATGATACAAATATAGGGAAGAATCCATCGTCATGAGCTATCGATGGCACTCGCTAAGGCAAGGCCAATACGATGCTATTTGACTCACTTGGACTATTATCAAAACCGAAAGAGGAGAGAGTGGAAAAAAGAAGAAAATGAAAAAAGAAAAATATAAAAAAAGTTACCTTTTTATTGCTTACAGAAATGATGGAAGAAAGGAGGAGGTTACATCGGTGTCACTCTTAACATAAATCTCTCTCTTACTTAAAATGAAAGTCTAACCTATGCTTACAAAGAAATAAAAATTACGTAAAATGAAAATAAAACATACACTAAAAAGAATGAAAACTAGCCTAAGAGTCCTTCTATGCTTAATCCTCCCCTCTGCCTCTAATGTGTGGGGTATTTATAAGATAGAAATGGATAAGAAAATAATTCTAAAGATAGAGGAGCTGGCTATTTCTGAATTTGAATCCTCCCCTTATCTCCAACTTGATTTGATGTGGATATTCAATTCTGATCTGCAACTTGTTGGCGTATTGATTGCTGAATATAACTTATCAAATGATAGAGTTAGAAACTGTGATCAACGTAAGAGTTGTAACCTTTAAGTTTTTTTTCTGGATCATCTTGAATCATCTGATTTGAGTTTCGGTTGAGAAAGTTATGATTCAAATACTAAAATATATCCAGTCTGAATCCGAGTCTAAATTGCTTCATCTCATCCATTGATCTTCTCTCTATCAATTTATCTAAGGGTGGCAGACGGGTCGCGACCCGCCCGACCCGACCCGAAGTTAGCGGGTCTGGGTTTGGGCTAATCGGGTCGACCCGTCTGACCCGATTATTAAAGGGTTGGGTCGACCCGAACCCGCCAGACCCGCTTGACCCGCCAGACCCGAGCCCGATTATTCTCCTCCTCCTCGGCCTCCTCCCCTTGATCTCCTCCTCTGCCGCCCCGCCTCCTCCCCTTCGCCAAAATCAAATTGTCAAAAAATATGCGTAAGACCAGTTTTGAACCTGTGCTCTAGTGTGTGAAGTTTAGTGTGATGACTAACTATACCACCCAACAATTTGGTAATAAAGTGTAAAGAAATTGTATTTAAAATTTAATAATCGGGTCATATGGGTCGGTCGGGTCAACCCGACTAAGAATGGGTCGGGCCGGGTCTGGGTCTGAATTTTGACCCGTATAATAATGGGTCGGGTCAACCCGACCGATTTTATATGGGTCGAGCAGTAATCGGGTCGGGTCGACCCGACCCGACCTAATTGCCACCCCTAATTTATCCCTTTGGATTTGAATTTCAACTTTAGATTTGACGATCTATATCTTTATCCTAGTGAAACCGATAGGGACTTCTTCTAATCCATTTTTTCTTTGAATTGAATGATATAATCATCTGGTATACTTGATCTTCAGATAAGATGGTATTTAGAACATTTGGATTTGAATCGATCTCCTTTCTTTTGAACTTTTAGATTTAATGGATAAATTGTTTATATCTATTTTTTCTTTTTAATTACCTTACACATCATTAAACATGAAAATAGATTAATAGTAGAGTTTATTTAAATAAAAATGCAGAAATGTGACACATAGATATGAAAACATGCAACGCACAGTGTGTGATTATTCAGCTAGCCTCCTCTCCATTGCTCCTGCATCCCTTCCTCCTCATCCATCTGCTTCTCATGCCCCCCTGAATCATAGGTCACCATCTCAGGACCAATGAAATGAGGATAGCAGATTTGCGGGTCCTCGACTAAGACTCAACAGGTTACATGTTGGTATTGCAAATACTCAGTCATGTGGTTTCCACTGCACAAAACAAGAAAGGATCCATGGCTCATATATGTTCTCAGGTCCTCAGTTTGTTGCTCTAACTTGCACCAGCTGCACAGACCTCTCAACAGTTTTCGCGAGGTCTATCCAAACTCTTGATGTTTGATCCATCGTGAGTTGAGGGGGTTTTAAACACACGTATATAGGCATGTGGTAAATTGTATCTCGACGTGTATAGTTTCCTTAATTTTCTTTTCACGTTTGTATATATTGATGTAATTGCTTGTTGAATCAATATACAAAAATTTATCTTCTCCAATTTATCAATCAATTAACCCTTTAAACTGAAATGCTTTTTCTCTCAAAGCCTATTTGAAATTGCTCCCAGCTGTGACATGACATGGATAGACAATAGTCACAAGACTAATTGCAGATTACTTGCACTTATTTTGCATTAATAATCAATAAGAATGGTTCATGACATGAATCCATGATTTAATCTTTGTCTGGGG
>JAVJIF010033809.1:0-60000 GCA_038442645.1 Agave tequilana
CTAAAATACAGACAATGTCTCCAACCGATCAGTTTCAATAACTTAGGACTCTAATTGACATGTGTAATAGGCGTAGTATGGGATGCGCCTATTACATGTGGCAATTGGTGTTCGCTGATATAATTAATAATGATAAACTGTTAATGTATTGTGACTGACCGTGATCACCCGTCTGTATATACATGCATAAACTGTGATAGATATAAGATTGTACATCAAACTAGTGACATATACTAGGTTATACATTTTGACAATAGTTATTCCCTGTTATCATAATATCAATTATATTGTTCATAGTTTTGGCTATTGATATTGATTATTCTGTTACCTTTTATTTTCAGATTATCATGTTATTCCTTACATTGTTTTTTTATGCACGAGCACCTTCCATGTTACATACACACTCATTAGGTCGCTTCTGACGACCCTGGATTCGCACGTCCAGGGTATTGGACATTTTCTTATATTGTTTAGGTTCATTGAGCTCGTACGCGTTATGAGAAGCTGGAGTCTCTCTTTTCTTGATTATAGGTATTCTTGCTATTTTATTCATGTTATTTCCTGATTTCTTTTTATCGCATCATGTTGCCATTTTCTTCCTTTATTCATCTGTTATCATTGTATTATATATTTATATGTCATATTGCAGTGATATTGATTTATCGTAGTAGATTTTGTAGCTTGTTCAGGTTACTTTAGGCTTAGCGTGTATGCGTGGGGTATTTCCTCGCGTATATACGTCGCTGACCTTCGTCGCGTCTCGCTCAGCGCATTTTGGAAGCGAGGCGTGACAGAGTTTTCTTGGTATCAGAACCAGGTTTAACATAAAAAGAGAACCTAGATCTTACCGGTAACTTGAAACAAGCTATAGTTACACTGCAATATACATATACTATCCATACGATGATATTGAATCCATTTGGAAATGATCGTTCTCTCTTTGGGATCCATCTCTTGAATCTTTTGATATCCCTAATTCAACTCTTTTCTAGAGTAATATGGGTTCCATCCTGATTCCTATCCTCTTTCGATTCTATTTCCTTAATTTTGTCTCCTGAGTTCGACCATTCCATGTTGAAGCCGAAAGCAGAGATCAGAGCGCGTAGCGGAAGCGTGATGGACTCATCATACAGTGAAACGTGTGTGGAAGCTTTATCTTCTCTTTTAATATTTTTTTATCATTCCCTACTTTATCGAAATTTCGAGGATGAAATTTTTATTAAGGTAGGTAGAATGTAATATCCCCTATTTAATAATACCATATAATTATTTAATCTTGAATTATCTTAATTATTAATTAACTTGATTTAGTATCATTATTAATATTATTATTGTTTATGACTTGTAGACTCTTATTACTTATATTTAGTTATTTTAAATTATTATTAATGGGTAGTATTATTATTTTCATTCCAAGCCCAATAAGCTCAGCTCATTCTCTTTTTCCTTTTGTTTTCTTTTCCTTTTTATGCTAAGCCAATATGAACTAAGCCCACTTCCTTATTTTCATCTTTTCTATTTTTCTTTAAGCCCAAAAACTAAGCCCATAAGCCCACTATCTATTTTTCTTATTCTTCATATTACTTATTTCTTTTAAATAAAGTCCAATAATCTATAACCCTTTACCATTGAGATCCTTACCATTAACCCAAACCCAATCTTAATCCTAATCCAAATCTATAATCTAATTTAAATATATAATCATAATTCAAATTCCAATCCAACTCACATCCTAATCCTAATTACTAAATTAAGCAATAAGAGTCTACAAGTCATAAACAATAATAATATTAATAATGATACTAAATCAAGTAATTATAAATAAGATAATTCAAGATTAAATAATATATGGTATTATAAATAGGGGATATTACATTACAATTAATAATAATAACTAAAACAATACAATATGAACAGGAATAATAACAATATCAATATTAACAATAATAGCAACTACAATAATAATACTAGTAACATAGTAGTGGGAAAAATACTAGTTAGTAATTAAAATAATAATACTTAATAATGTTAAATATAATTATAAGGCCAAATACCATTTACTATCTTAAAATTAATTTGTACTGTAACTCAAGTTAATAAATAATAATAAGATAATTCAAGATTAAATATTATATGGTATTATTAAATAGGGGATATTACATTAAGTAAAAATTTAATTTTATGAATTAAAATATATAAAAGTCATAAAATTATTACCCCAATTGGAATATTAAAAAGAAAAAAAGAATTGGTTTGGATCTAATAAATTTCATATTAAAAATTTTTATTCTAAAAAAAAGTTTTTAGAACTTAATTCCAACGATCTAAATTAAATACATGGGCTAATCTATCAATACATCAAAACTCAAATCAAAATTCAAAAACAAAATGCTGTGGTAATACATATCTAAATTTATACACCCTTTTAAAAATTTCTACAATTTAGAAAATTTGAAATTGTTAAAAAAATTTTAAAAAAATAAATTTTTGCCGGCTGCTGCATAGACCGCTTTGGTCTGTGCAGAGCCAGGCCGGCCAGGCCAGCCTGGCTGGTCGGGCCAAGGCCTAACCAGGCTGGCCGGGCCTGGCTTAGCCCGGGCCTGGTAGCCCCGGCTGGGTTGGGCTGCAGGGGGCAGGCCCCTGCACTGATTTTAAAAAAAACAAAAAAAGAAAATTCCGGACCAGGCCTGGTCCGGCTTGGTCAGCCTGGACCTAGACTGGGCCTGGGCCTGAGAGCCCGGGCTGTTGTGTGTAAAAAAAAAAAACAGAGAAAAGAAAGAAAGAAAGAGATAAAGAAAGAAGGTGAATTGACAAATAAAAATAATTAGTTAAAAATATCAAAAAATAGAGAAAAATATAAATAACAATCTACACTACTTCTACTTTTCATGATAAAAATTCAGAAGACTAACAACATAAATTAAATCAAATTACCCCCTTAAAGTCAGTTTTGTTTAATGGTAAATTCGAACCCGTTAAGAAATTTAATGTTAAAAAGCCTTTAAAAACCCAATAAAAGAAGATTTAAAATTAGTCAAATTAAATCTATTAATTTTATAAATCCAGAGGATCATACTCCCAACCTTAAGTTAATAATCAAGATTAAATAAATAAAAGATCCTAACAATTTCTATTGAAATACTTATGTAGATTTACTGGGATTCTAGGAATTGCAGTGCTTTGGATTGTGATCTACCTCAGGTGAGTGTTTCACTTCTTGTGTTTATTTTATTAATTTTATTGTGAGTGCTTTTTCCTCCTTTAGTTAACAAGAATTCTTGTGAAGAAGGATTTTATCTAGTTATCTAATTATGTTGGTTAAGCTATGTTCTAATATTTAGAAATTTTATAATTTCATGAATTACCTACACGCATTATTCGTAGTACATTTATGTATTCCTGTATGCAATTAAGTACATTTGTTCTTGATAATGAACCTTCAAGAACACTACATGATATCGGTTAGGACTTTACCAATAAGACTCATCTGGATGACATTTGTGACCATTTATCTGATGATCATCATGTTCATGTTATCTAATACTAGGAAAAATATTGTTAGACGTAGCAATCTCATCCTGTTATCATGTTCACCGATATATACATCCTGTTATACATGTATCACGATTTCACTTCTATGTTGTTACTGTTATCATTACCGAATTATCCAGTAAATTTAGATAACATGTACATTATAATATTAAACAACTTACACTGGGATTGGGAAAATTGATGGAGGAGACAGCGTCTGTATTTGGGGTGGACCTAGGATTTAGGTTGCGCAGCCGAAAGAGGGTTCCACACAGGGTTCCCATGGTGTGACTAGCGTCCTGTTTCCTGTTCCTGCTATACATGTTACATGTACTGTTCCTGTTATACATGTTCCTGACTACCTTGCGGTAGGTCCTGGTTCAGCGCCAGAAGTCTGGGCCGTGGTCCCAGGTATGCACGGGACTCACCTAAAACGCAGACAATATCTCCAACGATCAGTTTCAATAACTGAAGACCTCGATTGACATGTGTAGTAGGCGTAGTATGGGATGCGTCTATTACATGTGGCAATTGGTGTTCGTTAACATAATTAATAATGATAAACTGTTAATGTATGTGACTAACCGTGATCCCGACTGTATATACATGTATAAAGTATGATAGATATAGAATTGTACATCAAACTAGTGACATATGCTAGGTTATACATTATGACATCAGTGCTTGTTTACAGTTGTTTTACTTGTCTTTTATCTGCACGCTATTCATGTTATTGTTATTCAGTTGTTTGTTTATTATGTTATTTAGTTATCCTATGTTTGTAGTTATCTTGTTATTATTCTGTGCACATTATTTATATGCACGAGCAGTCTTCTTTGCACACACACTCATTAGGTTTCTTCTGACGATCCTGGATTCGCATGCCCAGGGTATTGGACATTTTCTTATATTGTTCAGGCTTCATTGAGCTCGTACGCGTTACGAGAAGCTAGAGTCTCTCTTTTCTTGATTATAGGTATTCTTGCTATTTTATTCATCTTATTTCCTGATTCTATCTTTATCGCATCCAGCTTTCCTTTATTCATCTGTTATCATTGTGTTAGATATTTATATGTCATATTGCAGTGATATTAATTTATCGTAGTAAATTTGTAGCTTGTTCAGGTTACTTTAAGCTTAGCGTGTATGCGTAGGGTATTTCCTCGCGTATATACGTCGCCGACCTTCGTCGCGTCTCCGCTTCAGCGTATTTTGGGAAGCGGGGCGTGACATATACCATGCTTGCACAAATAATTGACATGATGACATTGTTCACAAAAGATACCATGATATAGGAATTATAACATGAACATCTTGGACATGAACACATGAATAAGAATATGAACATGAACATGAAAGATTTAAATGGCATGGATAAAACACTTGCATGGGACATGTACTGAATGTGGTACATGGTGATTATATGGGCTTGACATGGACATGGTGCCATGGTTGTTCTTGGCACTTGGTTCACGCAAGAAATTCATGATGTATAATAAATTTAGTTGTAAAAATGACAAGACACTGGGCTTATATGGGTGAAATTAATGGTAGAAACTGAGAAAGTGTATCCTGAATACCCCTACTTTTATATAAGATATGGCGGTGGTATTTATTTACATTGTGCATGTCACTTTGTGACATGGGTTATTGATGAGCTCATTCTACTTATATACTATTATATTATATTACTCTTGGTATGGTTTCCACTGTGGTACACGGATATTTTCTACTAGTAGTTTTCAAACAATGATAACTATTGATTGATATGCGAGAATAGACTGTGCTTTGAGACGCAGTCGTTTTCACGTCTTAGGAACCCAATTGACATATGTAGTAGGCGTAGGATAGGGTACGTCTACTGTAGGACAGTTTGGATAGTGTCACCTAATTAGTAACCCCTAGGGACATCTTCATAATTAATCCTGTACTTTTGTGATTCTTGTGATGCTTACTACTAGTTAATTGTTAGTTATACTTATTATACTTAACTTACTCTATACTATGACTATATTTATGTTTCTGTACGCTTGTTTATCATCATGAATTGGATATATATAACTGATTTAGTAATAAACTCATGCTACAAGTACTTGATTGTGTAATGAAAATAAGTATCATGTAACTGTATATTGCGTGTTCTTTCCTTATTCATACACATCTGTGTGCTCTGTACGTATTGCATACTTCCTTTCCTTTATTTGTGCTTGTCGGGAGTTTCTGGCTCCTCGGGATTTTTCTTACCTTAGATAGTGGAGAGTACGTGGAGACACCAACTGGAGATGAGGAGTACTATGAGGAGCCAGCTGAAGCTCAGTAGTAGACTTGAAGAGTTCCCTTAAATTATTTGCTTTCATAAAATGTATGAATAAGTGAAAGAATGAACTCGTTTCTTAGTTGGACTTGTATCTAGTTATTCGATTTTGTGCACTTCTTAGTTGAATAAACTTTTGATTGTTTTGCTTTCATGTATCTGTACTTTATGTGAACCTCATTTATATGCAGTAGAAAAAAAATGATATAATTTGCAGGTTAGAGGCTTAGCATGCTCCTTGAGCGTGTCCCATCTCAAGTCACGTGCTTATCTCGCTCTAGTGGAAGCGGGGTGTGATAGATGAAATGTAGAAAATTTGATGTCTCTTCTTACCTCCTCATACCTCTCTCGATTGGTTCTATTGCCACCCTTATATGTGTCATCTTGAATCCAAGCCTCATAAATGGGTCTCATTCTTGATTTTAACTCTTTTCTTTTTTGAAGTTAGGGTAGAAACATCCCTTAAATTCTCTTGTCATGTATGAGCTCTCTCAATCGGTTCTATATCACTGTGACCTTTATATGTGTCCTCTTGATACAAGCCTCCTAAATGTTGATCTTTCTCATTTTTTTCATTTTTTTCCCTTTTTCTGTTACTCGTGTAGAAACATCTTTTATATTTTTTCCTATTCTTTGTCACGTATAGCTTATTATAGTGCCCAGGAAATAAAGTAACATATTGAGTTATTGGGAGAGAGTGTGTGCTCACTTACTATATGAATCGTTGAGATTTGTTTGTAATTAGCTAATATCGGTTTTAAAAAGTTATAATAGTTCTAATCAATGCAAACTACTGTAGCTATCCCCTCATCATGTCGATATCTGCAAAAAGTAAGGCATAAGTTGAGTAGGATTTTGGCTAAATTCCAATCTGTGCCAATCTCTGGAAATGCTTGCAATTCAAATCTAATGATGGCCTTTAGCTTTCTGAGTTCAATTGTTCATTTTTTTTCGTGTACGATGCACGGACAAGAAAACTCGTAAATGTCTCTTCTTATGCACTTGATGTCTTAGATTTGAATAAAATGGATTTTAAAGAAGAACAACTCTCCTGAATTTTTCTCAAAGGAGCTGTTGTCTCTCCATTCCCTCTCTATCTGAGGGAAACATATTCATTTGTAAAAAGTGAATGCAAAGTAATCTATCCTTGACAATTACATCTCTTATTGAGTTTAAAATGAACACCATGTTGATCCAAATTGTTTCAATATTAACTTTAAATGTGACAATGTGTCACTATTTTCTTTTACCCAAAAACTCAAGAAAATGTCTAGTTTTCTCAAGCAGAAAATCTGACCCGTGCAGCACGTAGACTAGTGTAATACGTGATTACTGAAAGGTCATACCACAAGCCTTTTGACTCATCATAAAATTTTGAACTATTAGTTGTACCTTGAATTGCCAAGGTTCTGCTCAAGCAGAGAGGATGACTGTGGGTGAACTGTAGCTGTATATTGGATAATGCTAAGAAAGTCACCTAGAACTATCAAAACATTCCATCAATATGAGAATGGCTTTTGGAGCTGGGCCTAACCCAGCAAGGATTTTGTTTTTCCTGAAAATTGACTATTTACATCCATGTTCCAACCAAAGTCACTAGCTCATGAGTCTCTTAACACAAATCTTAGGCTGTTTACTTTGACCTGTGATATGGAACTGATCCGGTATCTGACTCTGCTTTTGTCAAAAATCACAAGAACAGTACGTGACCAGTCATGGTCCTGAGTCCAAAATCCATTTGACTCTTCTCCTTTCCCAACCTTTCTTATGCCATATAGCAAGAAAGCGAAGAAGACAAGCAACGCGGGATAGATATTATACTAGTACTGACGAACCCTGAAAAAGCCTTCAGGGAAGGGATAATCACTCGAATCTATAAGTAAGCTACCCGAATCCACGAGCCAATGAGAAACAAACTCGAATCCGTGAGTAACATGGAAGAGTAAAAAACTCAATTTTATTAATCAAAGTTGGATAAAAGATGAATACAAAATAAGAATATAAGGGCCTATTTGTAGGCTTACAAAAGTATTCCTACTAGGAAACTATTCCTCATTTCTGTAAGAAAAAAGAATTAAAAGTGTCCTATTCTATCTTAGTAATCTAAATTCAAAATAAAGAAACATAAAATCAATTAGAGTCACAAAATCTTAATTAAACTCAGAATCCAGTAGAAACTCAATAGCACTGTCGACAGCTGAAGGGTGCTATCGACAACACTGTAAACCCCTGACTCTCTGTAAAAGCCTGTCAACTGTAGCCTGTCGACAATTGAAAATGAATGTCGACAGCTCAGTTCGGCTATCGATAGCTGAAGCTCAAAATTGGCCGCCTGCCTTGGTTTCTTCCTAATCAATCGCTCTCTCTTCAAAAGAACTTGCCCTCAAGTTCCAATTTGGATAGAGCTGCATGGGAGAGAATCTTTCAGTTGAGATTCTCTCTCCCTAAATGCACTCCCTAAATGCACTATCTTCATATCTTCTTAAAAATTTCCTCTAGTTTTTTTGTCAATGTTGTCTTATACTTCTTATTATATTTCTCTACAAAATCTATTTCCTTTAGCATACGAGGAAATCTTGTTGAACTGTGAGCCATGTTGTTGTATGCAAACTCTACTTGGGGAAAGTGTAATCCCAAAATCTTGATTCGCCTCGACGATCTTCATTAAACTCCATGCACATTGCGTCATCGAATCTTTCAATGTAATCATCATCTCGAATCGGCTTATAATCAATACTCCCATAAATCATTGGCTTGCTTCCATAAAGAAGATATTTCAATGTACGCGTGGAGATGGGAGTTGGCATACCTTGCAGAACATGTTGCACCCACGTGCTAATAGTAGGTGATATGAACTCGAAGAATTTCGAACTGTCATCCTGGCACTCTTCTTCCGCAGGAAAGAATTTTTGAAACGATGAAGAATTAACGTACCATGATGCTAAATATCTTTCACAGGTGGTAATGTTTTCAAAAGCTTATCGTGCACAACTCCTTTAAACTCTTCCAATGACTGGTTAATCTCCTCAGGAATTTTAATGGTTGGAGAAACTTCTTTTAAAGTAATACCTTGCTTTATATCTTTTGGCTCCACGAAGAACTCGCCTTGATTGGATATGGGCATGAAATTTGGCTTCTCTTTTTTCGGACTAGGAATAGTTGGCATAGGCTTCCGACTTCATCAAGAGATTGTGCTTGGTTGGTAGTCGATTGAAGGTTTACTGAATCTCTCTTGGTTGACTACTCTTCAACTGTTTGTTGATGTTGCTCCGCTATCATGTTTGACTGATGAGACCTTATGAAAGATCGAGGTCGATTATCCTTCTCTTCTTCATCTAAAATAAGAGTACGGGCTTGTAAAAATCTTTTCATTTGTCCCCAAGTTCTTATAGGTGATTTGCGTTGGTACATACGAATATTTTGAAACTGATTCCACCATGTCGTTGCCCTTCTTTTAAGCTTATGAACTGCAAACTCGGCATGATCTTCCATGAAAATATATTCCATGTCAAAAAACTTATCAACTTCCTCGATCCAAAGTAAGGTTGACTCAACATCATGACTCCCATCCAAAGAAGGAATAGAATTAGAAAACTCATCAAGATTTGAATATCCTTCTCTTTGGTCACGGATAGAATTAAGAAACATGTTCCTCCTATTAGGGTTAGAAAACTGCTTCTCCTATTATGGTTAGGATTAGCGAATCCCTACGTCTTCATAAGCCATTCATTCATCTTTATAATCATCATTGTATTGATAGGTTAGATAGCACAATTTCTCCTCGTAGAAAAATTCAAAAAATTGAGGAAGTTATAGAAAATGCCTTGGTGGTGGATGATGTGATGGTGGTGGTCAATGTGGTGGTGGTTGATACGATAGACGATCATGTCCGCTTCAGTACGTATCATCGATTAAACTTCGATCATTAATCCTAAGAGACATCCTTTTGATGGTATTGCCTCTCTTTTCAGCAGCACCCATCCTTATAGAAAGGTATTGCAATACATCGTCATCTCTTCCCATCATCGAAAAGTAGCCGTAGCTCAGATACCACTTGACACGGAAAGAAAAAGCGAAGAAGATGATTGACACAGGCTAAATATTGTACTAGCGCTGACGAGCCCTAAGAAACCTCCAGGTAGGCGATAATCACTCGAATCTATAAGCAAGCAACCCTAATTCACAAGCCAAAGAGAAACAAACTCGAATCCACAAGTAATTTGAAATAGTTAAAAACTCAATTTTATTAATCAAAGTTGCATAAATGCAGAATATAAAATAAGAATACAAGAGCTTGTTTATAGGCTTACAAAAGTACTACTCCTATTAGGAAACTATATCCTATTTCTAAAAGAAAACAAAAAAAATTAAAAGACTATAATCTATCTAGGTAATCTAAATTTAAAATAAAGAAACACAAAATCAATTAGAGTCCAAATTAAACCCAAAATAAAATCCTAAGTAAACTTAGAATCTAGCAAAAACTCAATAGGACTGTCTATAGCTAAAGGATGATGTTGACAGCACTGTAGACCCCTGATTCTCTGTAAAAGCCTGTTGATTGTAACCTCACGATAATTGAAAATGATTGTCGACAGCTCAGTTTGGCTGTAGATAGCTGAAGCTCAAACTTGGCCATATGCCTTGTTTTTCCTCCTACATCACATGCTCACTGAAATGCATCAATAATCAGTCTCCTCTTGTGGCTGTTGGGGAAACGAAGAATTAACTAGTGTATCTTTGAGTTGAATTAAGGCAAGATTCATTTATAGAATCAACCGGATAATGGTTGGAGTGTGTTCTCCTTCCATTAGAGATGAACGTGATATATTTACATGTTTAATTCTATTTTAGAATGAATGAGATATTCAAGTTTAAAGTTTGCCTAATTCAAAAGCTAAAGGGGACTAAAGGGAGCTAAAAGCATTTAGTTCCATACTAGATATGGGATGAAAAATTGAAGTGTATAAATAGAGGAAAATAAGAACAAAGGGCATGCCTTTTAGGTACTTGGAGTTTTCACGGGCGATTGTGGGGAAACCATGACCGCACGTGCGCGCGCGCCGCCACTGCCCTCCCGCCTGGCCAGGCGCCGGAGCTCGGGCTCGGGCTCAGGCTCAGGCTCAGGTTTAGGCGTGGGCGTTGGTCCAACCCAGCCCGGTTTTTTTTTAACTAGGCCACACGGGTTTGGTGCTACAACCGGTCTCGACCCGACTCGCTTCGCTACCCTTGCGCTATGCTGCAACGGTTGGAAGGAACCGTTGCAGCGGTTCCTGTCTGGAACAGTTGCAACGGTTCAGACAGGAACCGTCGCAGCTGTTCTTGGACGGTTCTACCCTCCAATAGGTTCCCAGGAGTGCTATAAATAGCGCTCCTCTCCATGGATTAAAAAGACACAGCGAACAATTCTTCTCTTCCTCTACAGAATTCAGTGCTGCAGAAAAATCTGAAGCAAGAAAAAGATTCGTTCTAAAAGAAGGCTTAGAAAATTCAACAGATTCTTAAATAGAATTGTTGTCTGAATCTCTGTCTTCTTAAAACAATAATTCTTTTCTCCCTCCTTTCACTACAGTGAATAATCCTCCAAAGTCAAGACAAATATTCTCCCTGAAATTTGTCTTCATCCTTCTTCATTGAAATCATCTGAAGGTATTGATTAACTACGGTTCAACGAACGGTGATTTGATAGTGTTATCCAAATAAGGTGAAGGAGTGTTGTCTCTTGGGAGACCAGCGTCTAGTAACTTGTTAACACCAAAGATAAAACATAATTGGCTTAAGGAGATTCACTACATGCGTACCTCACTCCAATGTATAAGTGAACTAATATTCTTTATATAGGGATTATACTGAAATATTTATGCTTATAAATATTACTGTATATTGAGACTGACTAATACTACTAATTGTGTTTAACCAAGGAAGGTAATTGAAAGGTGGTTCTGTAATTAAGGAATGTTCTACTGAACGGAAAACCTCCCACCTGATATTTACCAATCTGGCCAATTAGATTGGTGATATTGATTAGTTGTCAGATCGATTCCTGCACCTAACAATCTTAAGACAATTATCGTTCTTGAACTTACTTACTTTTGTTCTGTTTGAATTACAGAAAATGTCTGAGACTAATCAAGACAGTACCAGTAAGGCACCAAACATGCAAAATCAACAGATGATGGTGCCTGCTCCAGTTCCTAACCCGAAGCCAGAGAAGTCAGAAAAATTCAATAGCACTGAATTCAAGAGGTGGCAATAGAAGATGCTCCTCTACTTGGCCACTTTGCATTAGGCCAAATTCCTGCAAGAGGATTCACCGAAACCCAAAACTGATCGGGACTCGGTCCTTGCAGTTGATACATGGACGCAAGGTGACTTCTTTTGCTGAAATTATATTTTAAATGGACTGAATGACTCTCTTTACAATGGCAACAGTCATATCACAATGGCAAAGAAGTTATGACCCAGTCTTGATAAGAAAAACAAGACTGAGAATGTGGTACCAAGAAGTTTGTTGTGGGACGATTTTTGGAGTACAAGATGGTGGACAATAAGACTGTGATCAGTCAAGTGTAAGAATTCTAACTTATCTTGTATGAGATAGAGGTTGAAGGTATGATTCTCCCTTAAACTTTTCAGTTTGCTACTGTCGTGGAGAAACTCCCACCTACGTGGAGAGATTTCAAAAAACTATCTGAAGTACAAGCGCAAGGAGCTAAAGTTAGAAGATCTCATTGTGAGTGTCACGGCCCACTTCTCAAAATACGGAATACGAGTATGGGACAATATCAAGTGATAAATGCATAATAGTATAAGTGATGCCAGTGTATACGATGTAGACATAATCATAAAATATTAATCATGACATAGGGTGACATCAACTTACTTGTACAACATTAGCTAATTTATAGTTATACTTGAATGATCATTTATGTATCAAACATCCTATGCATGCATGTCTTACAATACATGTGATCAGAAAAGAATATGAAAATTGAGATCGAAAGGAAATTTATAGACTAACAAAGGAAACACAAAGGAGAGAGAGTATGTGTACTTGCCTGATGTTATTGGAATTTGAATTTTCGTAACTGCAACTGGCTGGGTGAAATTTGCAGCCTAAATATTACGTGAATTAATTAGAGACTTGACATGTTATTTATTCAGTGATAATGTATTTTTTACTATTTATTATAATTTGGTTGGTTAATATTTTCAAATAATTCAATTTCTGAATTTATAGCAACTATTTAAAAACATAATTTCATACTAAAATAATGCATATACTAATAAATTGATGTATAATATTTACATATTACTGCATTATGAATTTATTATTTTTGTGCTATTTAGAAATTTATAGATCATTTTTAAATAAATTATCATTGAATAGTAATTTCAAAAAATATTAAATTCATGTTATTCTAAGTAATATTACACTCAAAATAATTTTACAAAGTCCAAATTTAATTTGTGATTTTCTGTGAATTTTCTAATATTTTTTGAATTAAAATAAACCTAAAAATTCAATAAAAAAATCAAAAAAGACTTAACGGGTTTTGTTTGCTACAGTAACGGGTCTACTACAGTAATGAGTTTGGGTCTGAGTTTGCTCCAGTAAATGCTACAATAATTTTTCTACTATGTTTATTTTATATATTTCTTTTCTTTTTCTTTTCCTTTTTCTTTTTCCTTTCTTTTTCTTTTTTTTTTTTTTTTTTGCATAAGGGCCGGGTTCAGGTCTGTCCGAACTGGGTCTGTTGGCCAGACCCGCTGGCCTGGCAGACCAGACCTAGGCCCATCTTGCTGGGCTGGCCAGACCAGACCAGGTCTCAGCCTGGCTCGCTCTCGGCCTGGTCCTCGCCGAGAGCAACAACAAGATTTCCTTTTTTTATTAAAATTAAAATCTAAAAATAAATTAAAAATCATGATAAATACGAGACATGTCTTAGATGTTTTTTTTATATTTTTATTAGAATTTTAAAAAAATTTCGTGATGAAATTAGTGATTTAATTAATGTATGCTACATGTTCGATGTAATGAACTAAAATCTACACAATGTAAAATAACTTACTCAGAACGCTCCCTTCAGTCTGAATCTTCCTCCCCTCATCCAGCACTTCAGAATCTCATCCTTTTTCACCTGCAAAACCCTCATTTTGCTGACCCCTACAGTGTTGGAAAATGTGGGCGACATCTTCCGGGAACCCTCGTTGATGCCCTTAAACTTGAGAGAGCTGAAGCTAATCACAGAACCTATATAATGGATAACAGCTTGTATCAGGTTCTTTCTAACTGTCGATACCTCGAAATATTGGTTTGGATGGATGTTGGGGGATCGAAAATGTGCGCATTAGCTCCACGACTGTGAGAGAATTGACACTGACCTATCGAGTTTGCCACACTTTGTTGAAGAAGCCCCAAATCTTGAGCTCGGTACTTGGTGAAGACATGCCAAACTATAGACGTTTGAGGATTTTCAACACCCCAAAGCTAAGAATTTTATACTACATGAAAGTAGATTTCGTGAGATATCAGTTTGGAGATGCTTGCTTTCAGGCCGGTGAAAATCAGGTGGGAGGTGTTTTGTTCCATAAAGCGTTCCTTAATTACAGATAGGGTTCGAATTGGGCCCGATCGGCTCGGAAACCCGCACGGACCCGTTCCGTGTGGGCCCAGGTTCAGCTGAGCTCGGGTCAACCGGGCCTTGGCCCGGCACGAGCACGCCCCAAGCCCGGGTCGTGCTCGGGTTTGGAAAAAGAGACCGGCCAAATTTATTTTAGGGGGGTGTGGATTTGTAAATTGTTTTTACACCCCCCTCCCCCTGACATTATTGGCCCATAAAATAGCTGTTGGGGTGTTGTAATTTTTTTTTTACAAACCCCCAACGGTTATGGACCAGAATTTTTTTGCAAAAAAAAAATTATATTTTAACCACCCATTCCCTTCTATAAATACCCACTCTTCCTCACTTTATTTCATTACCCTAGAAGTTCTATAAAAATCTCAAAAAAATCTATAAAAAATCTTTTAAATTCTCAAGTGATCAAGCTCTCAAGTGATCAAGCTCCCTCGAGTTTTCAAGCCCCCTCGAGTTTTCAAGCGCACAAGCTCCCTTAACTTCTCCTCAACCTCTCCTCAAACGCTCAAGCTCTCTCAACCTCTCAAGTGCATAAGTGCTCAAGCTCGCTCAATCTTTTTCATATTTCGATATTTATATTATTATCAATTTTAGTTTAAAAATGGACGCACACTCTTCATCAGCAAGCTCTAGCAATCCTTCTTCTTCTAGGTATAATTGAGATTGGAACTAGTCGCGCAATAAGGTAGTGCAGATCGTTACTCCTATGGTGGAGTAAATTCTCATAGATCTTATATAGATCAAGGAGATCGTTGGGTAATAAAGTTCAAGTTGGACCTGAACTTATTCGACTTAATCAAGTTGTGAACACCATAGGGGTTATAGAGAAGAGGGAGTGAGATGGAGATGAGTCAAGTTTTGTTCAATTGTGCGTGGATGCGAGTACATGGAACATGGTGGTTACTCTCGGACTTGGACGTATTCAAGTCAAAAGGGAGATTATTAGGATTATGACATGAATACGTCATAAAGGTAGTCAATTAACATCAGATTTGACAGTTTTCTTTTCTGGATCTATTTTGAGTCCGAGTTGAATTCAAGTTTCCTTTATTCTGATTGATAGAGTTTTTTTAGGACTAGGAGAGTTCTATGGTCTATAAATAACCCCTTAAGGGTGACCTTCAATGTATTCCAAGAGAATTCAATGAATGTTAGCACTCTAAATGCTAGAATATCTCTCAATTAACATCTTCTCTACGGAGATTCTTCTACGACCAGTCATTTTGAATCATTGTGGGGATAATCAAATCAGATAGCCTAAGGTGTACAAAATTATTAACAAATTAATCAAGTTTGTTTCTCTTAGGAATGCTGGATGCATACAAGGGATCTATGGTCTGTTGGTTGCTGCCTAAAGCTGCAGATAAATTGTGATACAGAAATTGATCCACTGTTTGGTTAGGCATAGCTATTTGAGTTACCTGCTGTATGGAGAGAGGAGATAGAGGAGACATCGGAAGATAGCACAGAGGTCGGAAGACAAAGGGAGTGATAAACGGCACGTGTAGCAGGCCTAGAATGACCTCGGTCGACCGCCCGGTCGACCGGAGGAGGAACCAGTCGACTGGGCAGTCGACCGGTGTACACAACGTGCACAGGAGTATGCTGGTCGACCGCCCGGTCGATCGTGGCATGAACGATCGAGAGCAGGATGCTCTCGTTTGGGTTCGGTTGACCGTACGGTCGACCGTGGACATGGGTCGGTCGACCAACTGATCGACTGACAAATGCATTTTGGCTTTTCTTTATAGATTCGGATTCATTTTCTGGTTGGGATCGAATCCAGCTGGGGTTCTTAAACCCAGGGACTCTGTGGCTATAAATAAGGGCTAGAGCCCTCATGTATTGTATCCCTGAAAATCCCTCTGAAAATCTCCCTTGGAAATTCCTTGAAGCAAGGAACAAGTTGTAATTGATTGTTGAATCAATAAAATCTCTCTCTCCCTTGCCCCGAGGACGTAGACAAATTATAGAACCTCGATTGCTTTTCTCTATTGTTCTCTGTTCTTGTCTTGTTGGGTACGTCTCCGGCTGCATTAGTCTCCACCTGGTTGGTGGATTCCATAGAGTGGTTATTATCCTGCGCACAACAATTGGTATCAGAGCATCCCAGGTTAGTCGTGGGATTGTGTGTTGATTCCAAGGGCATCTGTTCTGTTTGGCAGAGATCGTGTGTCAATCTCGGAGCGGCGTTGGGACTGTTTGTGGGATCGTTTATCAATCACAAAAAAGCGTGTAGATTGCTCGAGGAATCAGTTTGGAGGAGTAGATTGCTTCGGAAACTCTTCGAGAGTTTCGCGTGGAGGTAAATATTAATCTTTATCCAGTTTATTTATCTAACTCTGTTTGTTTTCGCATTGCTTTAAGGAATTAGTTGAGAAGATGGCTGGAGAAGGTACATCAATGAATCTACATCCTCTGAGGATTGATGTGGTAAAGTTCAACGGCACAAACAACTTCAGTATGTGGAGGTGTGAGGTGATGGATGTGCTGACGGCATCAAACCTCGATGACACTCTACGGTTGGAGAAGAAGCGTGCATCAATAACGGAAGAAGATTTGGACAAGATGAACCGTAGGCGATGTTGGCCCAGTGGCCTTCCACTCTAGTTTTGATGATGATTAACTCATGTAGTTATGTTTACTAATAATCTTGTGATGATTAGTTTAGATCCTTAATCAAGATATTAGTTGGTGATTAGCTTCAACAAAGGAGTTTTGAAGCCTTTCACATGGTGATTCCAGAGCTCGAGCATCAAGATCATATATAGCACTCGTTGGAGTCAAGCTCGGTGGATCTCGTTTTGGATCGAGTCGACTTGAAGACGGAGTTCGTCAAGAAGACATCGGTACATAGTTTATAGTTTATTTTAGATCCATTTGTAAAGATTAGAATAGTGTGATATGCTCAAGTTCACAACACACACACGTTTTATGTTTTGGATATTGGCTTTCGGTTTTTTGGTTTAACCGATCTTGTTTTCATGAATAGTTAGATTCAAAACAAGTTTAAATTGTTTAAATGTATATTAGATATGTTCTATATACATACATGCTTCATATCTTAGACAAACTTATTTGATATGCCTATTCATGAGTTTTGGTGTTTTGGTATTTTAACAAAACATATTTTTGAATTAAAGTCAAAAACATGGATATATATATGTTTCATGTATATTGGACTTATGTCCATATGCAACATGCTTCAATGTGTTTAAGTATCATGTTTTGTATTTGGATGAGTTTTAGAAAAATCGGATTTCCATTTGAAAAACAAAGTTTTGAAAAATACGGTGTTTGGTTTTCGGTAAAATTTATAAGTCACAAAAATGGTTCAAAATATTTGAAATTTGTGTTGAAATTTTTCACACAAGTTTGTATTTCAATGTATTATGATAAAACTATTTTTGTGAAATTTTAGAAGTTTTATGAGATTTTCTAGAATATTTTAAACCCAGATTTTCTGTCCTAGAATGCCTTCTGCCAGGCTCTGGCGATCGACCGGAACGGTCGACCGGATCCAGAGTCGGTCGACCGACGTGCAAAAAACGTGCACGCTGGCTTGCCACTTGGGCCGGTCGACCGAGCGGTCGACCGACTGCAAGCACCCCACTCTCGGGTGGGGGCGGTCGACCGACCGGTCGACCGTAAGGCGTGGGCGGTCGACCAAGCGGTCGAACGACCAGAGAGCATTTGCTTTCTGGATTGGGACGGTCGACCGGGTGGTCGACCGCTAGCTTCCGACGGTCAAAAATTTGACCGTTGGCGGTCGACCGCCAGCCGCCATGGCTGACTTTTCAGCCGACGGCTAGTTTTTGTTCGTGGGTTATATAAACCCCATTGTTTGAGTTTTTGGCTAAGTTTTTAAGAGCAAAATTTATAGAGTTTCTCTAGTGTTTTAAATAAGTTTTCAAAAGTTTTTTAGTGCCAAAAGATTCATCTTATTTGTTTTAAAGTGTTTTGTTTATTTCAAAGAAAATAGGTTTTTGGAAATTAGTTTCTTAGACTAAAATTCTATATCTATTTGGTATTTTTCCAAGAGATTTTCTTGATCAAAACACTTAGTTTTCCACACTTGAGCTATATCTCCTATCCTATTCTATAGGATCTTTATTTGTGGGAAAATTGTTGTGGTTGAGGAAACCACTAAGTTGTAAACCCTTTCTTGTTGTATCCCTCTTTGGTAGAGGTTGATTTGGGTTGTGGTTAGCTCCCTCTTTGGTAGAGGTTGAGGTTGTGGTTTACTCCCTCTAGTGTGAGGTGGAGTTGGGCTTGTGTTGCCTCGGTGGAGGTTGTATTGGTTGGTTTGGTGGAGTTCGGTATTCCGGTCTTCGGTAGACCTTTTGTATTGCCTCGGTGGAGGTTGTATTGGTTGAGAGAGGAGTTCGGTACTCCTAGTGGATTGAAAATCCTTCTCGGTGAAGGCGGGGACGTAGAGCTCGGTGCTCGAACCTCGAAACACATCTTGTTGTTTGCGTTTGATCGATTGACTCTCAACTCTCTCTCTCTCTCTCTCTTATTTGTGCATTGCATCATTCATATTGTCATATCTTATATGCTTGTGTTGTGCCTTGCATTGATTCATATTGCTTATTCTTATATGCTTAGTTGTGTTTGCTGTGTGTCTCACTTGTGCTTAACCACGAGAGCTTCATATAGCGCCTCAACTCTTATTCAGAGGAATTAAGAGGAGTTAGTCCAGAGCCCTTCACGGGGAATTCGGCTACACTCGTTGGTTGCACTAAGTGTTGTTGCAAATTAGTTTTAATTTTCGCATTTAGTTCATTAGATTAGCGGTACACCTATTCACCCCCCCTCTAGGTGTACTTTCAATTGGTATCAGAGCCTATGCTCCTAATATTTGGTTTAACCACCTAGGAGTGTGATCTTGCTTTGCTAATCTATCATTTGCATTTGCACATTATTTGTTTGCACACACTCATGGATTGCTTGTCACCTCCCATGTTTGATGTTTCTAATATTGACACATGAAAATTTACGATGTCCATGTATTTGAAAACCCTAGACTTGCATGTTTTCCTTACGCTACCAAGAAATGCTATCTTGGTAACCGCAATCATATAGGGGCCAATACACTTGCCCTTGAGGCTATTAGAAGCACGCTTAACAAAGATATCTTTATGCTTGTTTCTAACTTTGATTCCGCCTTTTCAGTGTGGAACAAGTTGACTTCATCCGAGCTTCAAACGCCCAACATAATGGAGGATGAATCTAGTGGAGAATCCGAGCCACAATGCTTTATGGTCCAGGGAATGACTCCCTTGAGGTATATTCGGAATCTCAATTAGATGATAATGATGCTAGTTCTTCTTCTAATGATTATATTGATGCCAATGCCATGAATGAAGAACTATCCATTGTTTGTGAAAAATTATTAGATAAATATAATCTTTTGAAAAAGAAGAGTTTTGAACTTAATAAAAATAATAAGAATTTATGTTCAAAGCTTGATTTGGTTTTGCAAGAGAAGGAAGAGATATCAAGTGAACGTGACTCACTTAAATCTCAACTAGACCTTGCCCTAAAGGAAAATGAGATTTTGAAAAATAAAAATGATTGTAAAAAATTTTGAAGAAAAATGAAAACTGTCTTCAAAAATTAATTTTGTTGTAAAAGAGAATGATTCTTTGAAAATAAAAATTGCTTCAATTTCAAAGGATTTAGAAGTTTGTTTAAAGAAAAATGAATCTTTGCAAAATAATATGAATTCACATGTTTGCCATGCTAGAATAGTTTCACCTAGTTCACCTATTGTATGTTCCACTTCTTCTTTAATTAAAAATGATATATGTATGCTTAAGAAGAATATGGATTGTTTGGGCTCCACTTTGAGCCAATGTGTTGTGAGCCATACACGATAGGAATCTTTGTTTCGAAAGAAACAAGTTCCTATTATGCATGCACACCTCCACGGCATACACATGCTCCTCACGATCACATCCATCACACTTTGTATGCTCATGTGTACACTTGTACACATTGTGGACGAAAGGGCCACCTTGCTAAATTTTGCTATGATCGTATACATGATGTAAATTTAACAAATAAATTTGTTTGGGTTAGAAAAGGTACTAACCCCATGGACCCAAAAGAGTGTGGGTACCAAAGACCACTCCTATTGTATTTGATGTAGGTGTGGGCTCTCGCATGACGTGAGAGCGATGGTGCCTTGAGGTGGATGCGTTCCGAGCTTAAAGAGGATTATTTGGATGCATCACTTTCAAGGGAAGCTTGATGGGAGGACCACCTTGATTTGGAGAGCTAGAGAGGTGCCTTCATCGGTTTTGGTATCGACCTCTAACTCCCGTTTATATTTGCATGCTTTTCATGTCTTAGATTTATAGCATGTCTTATTTATTGTTCATTATGCTTATGCTATGTTTATTAGATTAGTGATATACATATTTAGTTATTTGAGACACCCATGTTTAATATGGACTTATATCTTTGTGTTCTCACTTTGTTTCAAACTAATATGTATATCCTAGATCTAATGCATATGCATATACATAATGATCATATGTATGTTTATGATTTTTGTTTTGATACTTCATGTTTTGATGTTTATAAATTATTATGTTAAATATCATGATTATTAGATCATTGACATGCATGTATAGCATTTGAGATCACCCATGTTTATATGGACCCATTGTTGTGTTCTCACCATTGTTTCGCTATTATGTATATCATAGCTCTAATAGCATGTGGATTTACATAATGATCGTTTTTATGTTTATCATGTCGATTTATGTCTCGTTTATGCTTCAAGTTTTGAATATATGTTTAAATGTTAGTTTTCATTAAGACTAGGATTTATACTTGTACATATAGTGGGCCACAAATAAACTTTTTATATGTTTGTGCTTGAACGCTTATTTGTACCCATTAGATGTGCCAGTATAGTCTAGTTTTGATGACTCATACATTTAACTTGTATTCCCCATTTTGGACATGTTTATGATCATGTGTTTTCACTTCATGTATATGTTATTTTGCCAAACCTTAAGATATACATGTATACCCCTTGAGTCATTTGCTTTTCATGCAAATCTTTATTATGGACTCAATTGTGTTTAGGGATATGTATGCATACCTTTTGTTTTGTCAAAACATAGATATGCCTTGAAGTATAACTTGCTTTTTGATAAAAAATCGTCAAAATTAAATTTTCATGATTTTCATGGTTTCATGTTTAAAGGAATTTAAATTGAGCTTGATTGCATATTTTCATGATGACATATTTCACATTACACTTGTACACTTACCTTATTTAATAGTTTCTCATGATTTTGTTTTCATGAGTACAATATGTGCTTTATTGATTTCGAGTGTTTAGTGCCATGTGATTTACATGTATTCATGAAATATAATTTTGTTTTATTTCTTGCTTGAAGGATTTCGTACTAGTTTACAAGTTTTTCCACTTAACTAGTTGCGGGATTCTTCATTATGGTAGAGTTTTCAAACTTACTATATTTTTCAAACCTATTTTTGAAAACCCCTACCTTCCACGGGCGGTTGGTTGGGCGACCATGCCTTGTATGTTAATATTGAAAATCATTTAAACATGAGCATGAAATGGGTGGAAAGGTATTATGAGATATACACTTGATATTATTGTTGTTTCAATTGGTATCATTGGACTTTTTCAATTGGTATCAATATTGACATTTTTTTTGTATACTCATATATATTTTTTGTATGTATGCTTAGAATTCAAATAGTATCAATTTCGATTGGTATCTAATTTTTCATACATATATATGTTTATTTGTGCTTACTATATATATCTTTAAGCACAAATTTTGATTATGATAAGCTTGATTTTTAATGACTATCTTGTTTCAATTGATTAGTTTTCAATTGGTATACTAATACAAGCTTATGCATCGTTTTATTTGATATGTCATAAAGGGGGAGAAAACTCGTATTTCATCTTTCAATTAGTATTTAGTTTACCTTAGATTTCCACTCCTATACTTTATGATGAAAAATGATTTAAAAAATGAATATTGATTTTAGTTTGGTATCATATGTTCAAAAAGAATAATACCTTCAATTGGTATCAAGATTTTATTTATTTACTATCAATTGGTATCAAGATTTTGTTTTTACTATCAATTGGTATATGTTTTCATTTTGATATAAAAATGTTTGATTGAGACTTGTTTTTCAATGCCTCATTTACTTTCAATTGGTAGGCATTTCTTAAATTTTTATATGTTCACTTTCAATTGGTATCATAATGCACTACTTTGACATATTTTTAATTGGTATCATATTGGTTTTGATTTCACCCTTATTGATATCATTTTTAGACAAAAAGGGGAAGAACATTTTTTTTATTGTTTTCTTTGACCCCTTTGTTGATGATTGACAAAAAGGGGGAGAAGAATTTGAGTTTATATGCATGTTTTTATGACTATGCATGTTTTTATATTGGTATCAAGTATTGGTATCAAGAGTGTTTGTTTTAAGAACATAGTTTGGTTAGTTTGGTTTTTTTATTGGTATCAAGAGCATTATTTAAAGAACTTGTTTATGTAAAGAAGAAATAAAAGAATTTGATGTGTTTCATGCTTGTTTATGCATGTTTATATGTTTCATGCTTGTTTATGCATGTTTATCTCCATGTATTTGCATACATGTTTATAAACTTTCATTGCATATTTATTTGTTTATTGTGATGCAAGAGTTAAGGGGGAGCTTCTTTGAAGCTTAACTTTAATCCATGCATATATAACTCCATGAGTTTTGTCATCATCAAAAAGGGGGAGATTGTTGGCCCAGTGGCCTTCCACTCTAGTTTTAATGATGATTAACTCATGTAGTTATGTTTACTAATAATCTTGTGATGATTAGTTTCAGGTCCTTAATCAAGATATTAGCTGGTGATTAGCTTCAACAAAGGAGTTTTGAAGCCTTTCACATGGTGATTCAAGAGCTCGAGCATCAAGATCATATATAGCACTCGTTGGAGTCAAGCTCGGTGCATCTCGTTTTGGATCGAGTCGACTTGAAGACGGAGTTCGTCAAGAAGACATCGGTACATAATTTATAGTTTGTTTTAGATCCATTTGTAAAGATTAGAATAGTGTGATATGCTCAAGTTCACAACACACACACGTTTTATGTTTTGGATATTGGTTTTCAGTTTTTTGGTTTAACCGATCTTGTTTTCATGAATAGTTAGATTCAAAACAAGTTTACATTGTTTAAATGTATATTAGATATGTTCTATATACATACATGCTTCATATCTTAGACAAACTTATTTTGATATGCCTATTCATGAGTTTTGGTGTTTTGGTATTTTAACAAAACGTATTTTTTGAATTAAAGCCAAAAAACATGGATATATATATATATATATATATATATATATAATATATATATATATATATATATATGTTTCATGTATATTGGACTTATGTCCATATGCAACATGCTTCAATGTGTTTAAGTATCATGTTTTTGTATTTGGATGAGTTTTGGAAAATCGGATTTCCATTGAGAAACAAAGTTTTGAAAAAAACGGTGTTTGGTTTTCGGTAAAATTTATAAGTCACAAAAATGGTTCAAAATATTTGAAATTTGTGTTGGAATTTTTCACACAAGTTTGTATTTCAATGTATTATGATAAAACTATTTTTCTGAAATTTTAGAAGTTTTATGAGATTTTCTACAATATTTAAACCTAGATTTTCTGTCCTAGAATGCCTTCTGCCAGGCTCTGGCGGTCGACCGGAACGGTCGACCGGATCCAGAGTCGGTCGACCGGACCGGTCGACCAACGTGCAAAAAACGTGCACGCTGGCTTGCCACTTGGGCCGGTCGACCGAGCGGTCGACCGACTGCAAGCACCCCACTCTCGGGTGGGGGCGGTCGACCGACCGGTCGACCGTAAGGCGTGGGCGGTTGACCAAGCGGTCGACCGACCAGAGAGCATTTGCTCTCTGGATTGGGACGGTCGACCGGGGTGGTCGACCGCTAGCTTCCGACGGTCAAAAATTTGATCGTTGCCGGTCGACCGGGTGGTCGACCGCCAGCCGCCATGGCTGACTTTTCAGCCGACGGCTAGTTTTTGTTCGTGGGTTATATAAACCCCATTTGTTTGAGTTTTTGGCTAAGTTTTTAAGAGCAAAATTTACAGAGTTTCTCTAGTGTTTTAAATAAGTTTTCAAAAGTGTTTTAGTGCCAAAAGATTCATCTTATTTGTTTTAAAGTGTTTTGTTTATTTCAAAGAAAATAGGTTTTTGGAAATTAGTTTCTTGGTCTAAAATTCTATATCTATTTGGTATTTTCCCAAGAGATTTTCTTTGATCAAAACACTTAGTTTTCCACACTTGAGCTATATCTCCTATCCTATTCTATAGGATCTTTATTTGTGGGAAAATTGTTTGTGGTTGAGGAAACTACTAAGTTGTAAACCCTTCTTGTTGTATCCCTTTTTGGTAGAGGTTGATTTGGGTTGTGGTTAGCTCCCTCTTTGGTAGAGGTTGAGATTGTGGTTTACTCCCTCTAGTATGAGGTGGAGTTGGGCTTGTGTTGCCTCGGTGGAGGTTGTATGGTTGGTTTGGTGGAGTTCGGTATTCTGGTCTTCGGTAGACCTTTTGTATTGCCTCGGTGGAGGTTGTATTGGTTGAGAGAGGAGTTCGGTACTCCTAGTGGATTGGAAATCCTTCTCGGTGAAGGCGGGGGACGTAGAGCTCGGTGTTCGAACCTCGAAACACATCTTGTTGTTTGCGTTTGATCGATTGACTCTCAACTCTCTCTCTCTTTATTTGTGCATTGCATCATTCATATTGTCATATCTTATATGCTTGTGTTGTGCCTTGCATTGATTCATATTGCTTATTTCTATATGCTTGGTTGTGTTTGCTTGTGTGCCTCACTTGTGCTTAACCACGAGAGCTTCATATAGCGCCTCAACTCTTATTCAGAGGAATCAAGAGGAGTTAGTCCAGAGCCCTTCACGGGAAATTCGGCTACACTCATTGGTTGCACTAAGTGTTGTTGCAAATTAGTTTTAATTTTCGCATTTAGTTCATTAGATTAGCGGTACACCTATTCACCCCCCTTTAGGTGTACTTTCAGGCATGTGGCTTGATCAGGTCTTGTCTGACACAAGACATCAAGTATCATGTGTTGCATGAGACATCTGTGAGGCAGCTGTGGGAGATTCTGGAGAAGAAGTATCTGACGAAAAGCATAGAATCGCGATTGCAGTTGAAGAGTAAGCTTTATAGTTTTCAGATGCAAAGAGGATACTCCATTAATGAAAACTTGAATCGCTATACGAGGCTCCTTACAGATCTAGTTAATGCGGATGTGGAGACCAATGAAGAGGATAAGGCGGTAATACTATTGAATTCTCTTCCTAGGGAAGAATATGAGACCTTTATTCTTATATTGATCAATGGAAGAAAATCCCTTAACTACAATGAGGTGTCTGCTACTCTTTGTTGGCCCAGTGGACTTCAACTCTAGTTTTGATGACGATTAACTCATGTAGTTATGTTTACTAATAATCTTGTGATGTTTAGTTTCAGATCTTTAACCAAGATATTAGTTGGTGATTGCTTCAACAAAGGAGTTTTGAAACCTTTCACATGGTGATTCCAGAGCCCGAGCATCAAGATCATACATAGCACTCGTTGGAGTCTAGCTCGGTGGATCACGGAGTTTTGGATCGAGTCGGCTTGAAGAGGGCGCTCTACAAGAAGACTTAGGTATCCTAGTTTAGTTTGCTTTAGATCCATGTGTAAAGATTAGATAGTGTGATATGCTCAAGTTCACAATACACACACGTTTCATGCTTTGGATATTGGTTTTCGGTTTTTGGTTTTTGGTTTAACCGATTTTGGTTTTCATGAATAGTTAGATCAAAGCAAGTTTAAATGGTTTATGTATAGTAGATTCATTCTATATACATGCATACTTAACTTCCTAGACAAACTTATTTTGACTTACCTATTCATGTGGTTTGGTGTTTTGTATATTTAACAAAACATTATTTTGGAATTAAAGACAAAAACTATGATATGTATATGTTTCATGTATATTGGACCTATGTCCATATGCAACATGCCTAAAAGTTTTTAAGTATCATGTTTTTATATTTGAATGAGTTTTAGGAAAAATCAGATTTCCTATTGAAAAATACAAGTTTGGAAAAATACGGGTTTTTGGTTTTCGGTAATTTTTCCATAACACAAAAATGGTTCAATATGTTTGATATTTGTGTTGAAATTTTTAACACATGTTTGTATATCAATGTAAAATGATAAAACTATTTTGTGGATTTTTAAAAGATTTATGGGAATTTTTAGAATAATTTTTAACTCAGTTTTCTGACCAGAATCCAGCCTGCCAAGCTCTGGCGGTCGACCGACCGGTCGACCGGTCCCCAGAGTCGGTCGACCGGGCAGTCGGCCGACATGCACAAGCCTGTGCACGTTGGCCAGGCACTTGGGCCGGTCGACCGGGCAAGAGAGCTTTGCTCTCTATGTTTGGGCGGTCGACCGACTTCTTCCAACGGTAAAAAATATGACCGTTGGCGGTCGACCGACCGGTCGACCGCCAGCCGCCAGGACCGACAAACAGTCCCAACGGCTAGTTTTTTTGTAGAGGGCTATTTAAGCCCTATTTCTTTGGGTTTTTACCAAGGTTTTTACAAGAGAAAAATTTCAGTTTTCCCTAGTGTTTTATACAAGATTCAAAAGAGTTTTTAAAGCTTAAAGATTTCATCTTTATATTGATTTTCAAGGGTTTGAAAAATTCAATGAAAAATAGATTTTGGGATATTACTTTAGATCTTCATTTCTATCATATTGCAAGTGTTTTTCCCAAGGATTTTTCTTTGTTATTTGATTTCCAAAACACCTTGATTTCCACACTTGAGCTATCATTCTATCCTCTCTATAGGATCAATTGTTTTGTGGAAAAAGAAATTGTTTGAGGTTGTGGAAACCTCCAAGTTGTAAACCCCTTCATTGTTGTATCCCTCTTTACTAGAGGTTGATTTGGGTTGTTGGTTGCTCCCTCTTTTGTAGAGGTTGAGGTTGTGGTTTACTCCCTCTTGGTGAGGCGGAGTTGGATTGGATTTGTATCCCTCTTCGGTAGAGGTGGATTGGTGTTAGCCTCGGTGGAGGTTGTATTGGTGGATTTGTGGAGTTCGGTACTCCGGTCTTCGGTAGACCATTTGTATTACCTCGGTGGAGGTTGTATTGGTTAAGAGAGGAGTTCGGTACTCCTAGTGATTGAAAATCCTTCTCGGTGAAGGCGGGGACGTAGAGCTCGGTACTCGAACCTCGGAACACATCTTGTTGTTTGCGTTTGATCCATTGACTCTTAACTCTCTCCCTTTATATTGTGCATTGTATCTATTCATATTGCTCATTCATATATTATATGCTTGGCTTGCTTGTGTGTGCCTCACTTGTGCTTAACCACGAGAGCTTCATATAGCGCCTCAACTCTTATTCAGAGGAATCAAAAGGAGTTAGTCCAGAGCCCTTCACGGGAAATTCGGCTACACTCGTTGGTTGCACTAGGTGTGTTGCAAATTAGCTTTAATTTCCGCATTTAGTTCATTAGATTAGCGGTACACCTATTCACCCCCCTCTAGGTGTACTTTCAATTGGTATCAGAGCCTACGCTCCTGATATTTGGTTTAACCACCTAGGAGTGTGATCTTAGTTTTCTAATCTATCATTTGCATTTGCACGTATATTTGTTTGCACACACTCATGGATTGCTTGTCACCTCCCATGTTCGATGTCTCCAACATTGACATGTGGAAATTTAGAATGTCCATGTACCTAAAAACCCTAGGCTTGCATACTTTTCTTGTCGCTACCAAGAAATGCTATCTTGGTAACCGCAATCATATAGGGGCCAATACACAAGCCCTTGAGGCTATTAGAAGCACGCTTTCTAAAGAATATCTTATGCTTGTTTCTAACTATGTTCCGCCTTTGCAGTGTGGAACATGTTGACCACCTCCAAGCTTCAATTGCCAATCCAACTGGAGGATGAATCTAGTGGAGAATCCGAGCCACAATGCTTTATGGTCCAAGGGAATGACTCCCTTGAGGTATATTCGGAATCTCAACTAGATTGTGATGATGCTAGTTCTTCATGTGATGATCATGTTGATACCAATGCCTTGAATGAAGAACTATCCAATGTATGTGAAAAATTATTAGAAAAATATAATCTTTTGAAAAAGAAAAGTCTAGGACTTAACAATGAAAATAAAGATTTGCTTTCTAAACTAGACTTAGTTTTGCAAGAGAAAGTGGAGATTTCTAATGAAAGGGATTCATTGAAATCAAGATTTGAACTTGCCCTAAAAGGGAATAAATTTTTAAAATCTAAAAATGATTGTAATGATATTTTGAAGAAAAATGAAAAATTGTCTTCAAAAGTTAATTTTGTTTTAAAAAAATGATTCTTTAAAAATGAAAATTGCCTCTATTTCTAAGGATTTAGAAGATTGTTTAAAGAAAAATATTGTTTTGAAAAATGATTTGTCTACTCATGTTTGCCATGCTAGTGTAGTATCACATACATCACCTATTGCATGCCACACCTCTTCTTTAATTGAAAATGACATATCTATGCTAAAGAAGAATATGGATTGTTTGGGCTCCACTTTGAGCCATTGTGTTTTGAGCCATACACGTTTGGAATCTTTGTTTCAAAAGAAACAAGTTCCATCTATGCATGCATACCATCCACGGCATACACATGCTACTCACGTACACACCCATCACAAGTCTGCTCATGTGTACACTTGTATACATTATGGACGTAAGGGCCACCTTACTAAATTTTGCTATGATAGAATACATGTTTCTAATTTAGCAACTAAATTTGTTTGGGTTAGGAAAGGTACTAACCCCCATGGATCCAAAAGAGTGTGGGTACCAAAGACCACCCCTATTGTATTTGATGTAGGTGTGGGCTCTCGCATGATGTGAGAGTATTGGTGTCTTGAGGTGGATGCGTTCCGAGCTTAAAGATTACAATTTGGATGCATCACTTTCAAGGGAGGTTTGGTGGGAGGACCACCTTGGTTTGGAGAACTAGAGAAGTGCCCTCATCGGTTTTGGTATCGATCTCTAACTCCCGTTTATATTTACATGCCTTCATATCATTGTTTATAGCATGTTTTGATGTTTATAGATTATTATGATTATGCCATGTGAATTAGATTAGTGATATACATGTTAGTTATTTGAGACACCCATGTTTAATATGGATCTATATCTATGTGTTCTCACCTTATTTTTAACTAATATGTATGTCCTAGATCTAATGCACATGCATATACATAATGATCATATCATGTTGATTTATGACTTGTTTTATGCTTCGTGATTTGATTACTTGTTTAAATGTTTTTTCATTAAAACTAGGATATATACTTGTACATATAGTGGGCCACAAATAGATCATTATATGTTTGTGCTTTAACGCTTATTTGAACCCATTAGATGTGCTAGTATAGTCAAGTTTTGATAATTCATGCATTTTAACTTGTATTCCCCATTTTTGGACATGTTTTATGTAATACCTCGTTTCGGAATACGTACTTAGTTACGTATTCAGATTTTCAGTCGTACTTTTTCGATTTGTTTCCTGTATTTATTCTGTATGATGAATTCCTTATATGATTGTTTTGTTTTGGATTTGGATTCGTGGACACGGAGTCAGCCCTAGTCTGAACCGAAGGACCGATCCTAGTATATTACCCGATTTGGCCTTTCCGGTGTTTAGATTTGACCGATTTCAGTTCCAAAGATTATTTTCTAATATTTTAGATTTTATATGATTTTCTGGAATTATCTTGGATTAAAAGGAATTTCTCCAAAACCGGTGTCGGCCAGTACCGCTGACCGATTCCCGGATTTTTATTTTACAAACGGCTTGGAATTTCATGATAATTCTTTAGACTTTATTTCTCGGGATCATATTTTCTATCTATATTCTTTTTCTGAGGATTTTATGATTTTATGAAAATTCCAACGGAGTCGGTAGATAACTGGTTCCGGGATTTTTAGTTTCAAAACTATACAGTATTTCTTCGAACGGATTTCACTATTGGTCTTTATATGTTATTCTTGATTTTTGGTAAAATTTTCAGATCATTCCGAAGTACTGGAATTTCGGGCATTTTTTCCGATTATTGCAATTCCTATTTCCACCTAGATTGCCACCTCATTTCCCACTCAACTTCTCACCTAACCCCACTAACTCTCTCTCCTTCCCTTAGCCGGCCAAGTGGCCTTGTGAGGGACACCTCACCTCCCTTTTTGCAAGAAAACCCCTTGCATCTATCCTTTTTGCACTCACTTCACAAAATCCCCATCATATTTATTCATTTCCTTTTGCAAATCACTTTTTCTCTTCCACTTCAACAAGAGAGAAACTCTCCCCCAAAATCCCTCTTCTTCCTCCACCAAACCCTAATCCAAAGAACTCCCCTAGACTCTTCCACCTCCACCTCAAGACTTCAAGAACCCATCTAGGGCTTCATCACAAGGACATCATCTTCAACCATCAACCCCAAGGCTACACCAAGAGCTACTCCTCCACTTCAAGCTTCAACAACACTTGGTGGATTGAAGCCATCATTTTCTCCATTTGATCAAGCTTCCAATTGGACCCATCCAAGTGAGTATCTTTACTCACCAAGACATGTTCCCTTCCTAGCATACTTGTATCCCCATATCTTGTGCTCACATGCCATAAAAATCACATTTTTACCATCTAGAACAACCCCTAAGTTCTGTTCTGTAAACTGCTCCCCGACCAGTATTAGTCGACTTGACCTAGAACTTAGTCGACTAGAACACTTAGCTGAAACCTAGTTTTTCTGGAAAACACAGTATTAGTCGACTTACCCCATATATTAGTCGACTGATCAACTCTCTGGAAATCCCTATTAGTCGACTCCTGAATTCACCTAGTCGACTAACCCTCCTTGGACCAGAAACCAACTCTCGGCCCAGTCGACTTAAGCCTATTTTATTAGTCGACTTGAACACCTTAGTCGACTAGCCATTTTACCTTAGTCGACTAATGTTTCCTGGAACAGTGACCCCAATTCTCTTTGTCCCAGACTTAGTCGACTTGCGTACCTGTTAGTCGACTTGAAACCTATATTAGTCGACTAGTCCCTTGACCCTAGTCGACTAACTCTTCCTGAAACAGGAAACCAAACTCTCTGGATCACAGTATTAGTCGACTACCCCATATTCCTAGTCGACTAACTCCACTATTAGTCGACTACTCTTCCACCCTAGTCGACTAACCTTGCCTATCAGTTATAGTTGATTTCCTTCTTGACCATGAACCTTATCCTCTAGACTTATATCACATATAGGTATCACTTGACTTGTCACTTGACAAACATCACTTACCCTCCTTTCTTTCTCACTTCTCTTCACTCTACATGTTTATATCACAGGTTATGGCGCATCCCGAACTTCAGTGGATTCCGGATATTTCGGCGTTTTGGTGATTTGGGCGAGTATTCTTACTCGCTACCTTCTTGCATTCTTATTTCATTTATTTGCTTCATGTTTTCATATACTTTATTCCATATATCTTTTACTGTTTACATACTATGCGTGGCAGACCCTTCGTGGTCGTTGTATTCTTGGTTCCTGATATGTCATCACTCGCCATGCTATTATTCCAGACCTGTCAATTTCATGTTTCCTTTTAACACATGTGTATCACTTGGTAACTGTGTTATCACCTGACCTGACTACCTGACATGCCACTATTTGGCAAGACCTTTATGTTGTACCATGACTTACCCAGACTATCATCTATCTCCTGACTTGACTGGTTACTTGATTTATATCACCACTTATCATGCTATCTCTTGACACCAAGCATGATACACCGATTCTTATAATTATCACGATAAAGGGGATGTAACACCTGATTACTGTTATGTACTGATCACTGTTATGTATTACTGTTATGATATTGCTCATTCCCTTAATCTGATAATTATGTTAATAAATCATAAAAAGGACAACTTGTATGGGGTATGGGAGGAAGTGATGGATGCCGGAATGATACCTTGCTTATAGTGATGGATATGATATATATATATGGCGGACGACTATAGTGGGACTTAGGGCCCACATGAGTACATATAGGGGGACTTTGGGCCTCCAAACCGGTCCCAGGTGGTGGGAACCGTTGGACCAACAAACTGGTCCCCGGTGTATGTGAACCACTATAAGAAGCTCTGTCAGTTCTCCATCTGCTTCCGTTAACAACCCTCGACTCGCTTATATATGGATGTATGTGTGTTGGGGTGCACACCTGGACACATGCCGAGATATATGAGTCAGACGAGTAATAATAATAATAGACATTGCCTATTGACTTCTGTTGTGTTTCCTGTTATGGTTTCCGTTATGTGTATCCGTCACTCGTGTTATGGACCCCTGATCATTATTGTTATGCATTCCTGTTTTTGACTATGATATGATTTGCATCTCTGATTCTATACGCTTGGATACTCTGTGGCATGAGACAAAGGTATATATATGAGGGTTTCCTTGTTTGGATTATTCCTTCGACGTACTAGTCTCATGGGACCGTGACCTAAGCGTATAAAATCACCTTTGCTTATAATCAGCTTTACCTTGGATTTCCGGTTTTGCGATTGTAATGTTATACCTGTTCTTATATATATACTTCATTATGTTCTAACCCTCCTGTCTTCTGAGTTTCTCACTTGTGCTTACCCTGGCTCGCCACCTGGCATTGTATCATACTCGCCTGGGGAGTTTCACTGACTCCCCTGGATTCTCATGTCCAGGTCATGGAGCTTGGAGCGTGAGGATTTCCCCCTGCTGTTGATCAGAGTAGCGCGGCGGTAGCGTGGTCTCTCCAGTTACCTCGTGAGCACTCTTTTGTGCTGTTCATATACATGTATCTTTTATGTTGTCCATACATGTATATTCCTTTGTTCTCTCGCATTTGCGCATATTAGTGATATGATATTCATGTAATATTGTAATCACTCTGATGATAACTGTGTAATTGTACTATATGTGTTGGAATGTATAATGCACCATTTGCTTCCGTACTCTGATTCTTGTCTGTACTGATGCTTAGCGTATATACGGGAAGGTACTTCGGACTTACGTATATACGTTGCAGTGACGTCCCCGTATCCGTGGAATCGGGGCGTTACAGGTTGGTATCAGAGCTTAGGCTCTAACTTCCTCAGTACGTCCAGACGGCAAATCAATGGTAAAGAGATTTGCAACTGGAATACATGAGTCTTGGTTATACATTCCAACTACAAGTGCAGAGTTATCTATTTCTTGACTATCTTTCCTTTGACTTCTAATCCTTCCTTGACTATCTTCCCTTTGATTCCTAGATCCTTTCCATATCCTTTCCCTGTTTTGGTTTTATGAAGCCTTTATTCCAGCCCTTGTCCCCTTTGTGTTCAATTTACCCCTTAACGAAATTGCGAGGACGCAATTTTTTGTAAGGTGGATGGATTGTAATACCTCGTTTCCGGAATACGTACTTAGTTACGTATTCAGATTTTCAGTCGTACTTTTTCGATTTGTTTCCTGTATTTATTCTGTATGATGAATTCCTTATATGATTGTTTTTGTTTTGGATTTGGATTCGTGGACACGGAGTCAGCCCTAGTCTGAACCGAAGGACCCGATCCTAGTATATTACCCGATTTGGCCTTTCCGGTGTTTAGATTTGACCGATTTCAGTTCCAAAGATTATTTTCCAATATTTTAGATTTTATATGATTTTCTGGAATTATCTTGGATTAAAAGGAATTTCTCCAAAACCGGTGTAGGCCAGTACCGCTGACCGATTCCCGGATTTTTATTTACAAACGGCTTGGAATTTCATGATAATTCTTTAGACTTTATTTCTCGGGATCATATTTTCTATCTATATTCTTTTCTGAGGATTTTATGATTTTATGAAAATTCCAACGGAGTCGGTAGATAACTGGTTCCGGGATTTTTAGTTTCAAAACTATACAGTATTTCTTCGAACGGATTTCACTATTGGTCTTTATATGTTATTCTTGATTTTTGGTAAAATTTTCAGATCATTCCAAAGTACTGGAATTTCGGGCATTTTTCCGATTATTGCAATTCCTATTTCCACCTAGATTGCCACCTCATTTCCCACTCAACTTCTCACCTAACCCCACTAACTCTCTCTCCTTCCCTTAGCCGGCCAAGTGGCCTTGTGAGGGACACCTCACCTCCCTTTTTGCAAGAAAACCCCTGCATCTATCCTTTTGCACTCACTTCACAAAATCCCCATCATATTTATTCATTTCCTTTTGCAAATCACTTTTTCTCTTCCACTTCAACAAGAGAGAAACTCTCCCCCAAAATCCCTCTTCTTCCTCCACCAAACCCTAATCCAAAGAACTCCCCTAGACTCTTCCACCTCCACCTCAAGACTTCAAGAACCCATCTAGGGCTTCATCACAAGGACATCATCTTCAACCATCAACCCCAAGGCTACACCAAGAGCTACTCCTCCACTTCAAGCTTCAACAACACTTGGTGGATTGAAGCCATCATTTTCTCCATTTGATCAAGCTTCCAATTGGACCCATCCAAGTGAGTATCTTTACTCACCAAGACATGTTCCCTTCCTAGCATACTTGTATCCCCATATCTTGTGCTCACATGCCATAAAAATCACATTTTTACCATCTAGAACAACCCCTAAGTTCTGTTCTGTAAACTGCTCCCCGACCAGTATTAGTCGACTTGACCTAGAACTTAGTCGACTAGAACACTTAGCTGAAACCTAGTTTTCTGGAAAAACACAGTATTAGTCGACTTACCCCATATATTAGTCGACTGATCAACTCTCTGGAAATCCCTATTAGTCGACTCCTGAATTCACCTAGTCGACTAACCCTCCTTGGACCAGAAACCAACTCTCGGCCCAGTCGACTTAAGCCTATTTTATTAGTCGACTTGAACACCTTAGTCGACTAGCCATTTTACCTTAGTCGACTAATGTTTCCTGGAACAGTGACCCCATTCTCTTTGTCCCAGACTTAGTCGACTTGCGTACCTGTTAGTCGACTTGAAACCTATATTAGTCGACTAGTCCCTTGACCCTAGTCGACTAACTCTTCCTGAAACAGGAAACCAAACTCTCTGGATCACAGTATTAGTCGACTACCCATATTCCTAGTCGACTAACTCCACTATTAGTCGACTACTCTTCCACCCTAGTCGACTAACCTTGCCTATCAGTTATAGTTGATTTCCTTCTTGACCATGAACCTTATCCTCTAGACTTATATCACATATAGGTATCACTTGACTTGTCACTTGACAAACATCACTTACCCTCCTTCTTTCTCACTTCTCTTCACTCTACATGTTTATATCACAGGTTATGGCGCATCCCGAACTTCAGTGGATTCCGGATATTTCGGCGTTTTGGTGATTTGGGCGAGTATTCTTACTCGCTACCTTCTTGCATTCTTATTTCATTTATTTGCTTCATGTTTTCATATACTTTATTCCATATATCTTTTACTGTTTACATACTATGCGTGGCAGACCCTTCGTGGTCGTTGTATTCTTGGTTCCTGATATGTCATCACTCGCCATGCTATTATTCCAGACCTGTCAATTTCATGTTTCCTTTTAACACATGTGTATCACTTGGTAACTGTGTTATCACCTGACCTGACTACCTGACATGCCACTATTTGGCAAGACCTTTATGTTGTACCATGACTTACCCAGACTATCATCTATCTCCTGACTTGACTGGTTACTTGATTTATATCACCACTATCATGCTATCTCTTGACACCAAGCATGATACACCGATTCTTATAATTATCACGATAAAGGGGATGTAACACCTGATTACTGTTATGTACTGATCACTGTTATGTATTACTGTTATGATATTGCTCATTCCCTTAATCTGATAATTATGTTAATAAATCATAAAAAGGACAACTTGTATGGGGTATGGGAGGAAGTGATGGATGCCGGAATGATACCTTGCTTATAGTGATGGATATGATATATATATATGGCGGACGACTATAGTGGGACTTAGGGCCCACATGAGTACATATAGGGGGACTTTGGCCTCCAAACCGGTCCCAGGGGTGGGAACCGTTGGACCAACAAACTGGTCCCCGGTGTATGTGAACCACTATAAGAAGCTCTGTCAGTTCTCCATCTGCTTCCGTTAACAACCCTCGACTCGCTTATATATGGATGTATGTGTGTTGGGGTGCACACCTGGACACATGCCGAGATATATGAGTCAGACGAGTAATAATAATAATAGACATTGCCTATTGACTTCTGTTGTGTTTCCTGTTATGGTTTCCGTTATGTGTATCCGTCACTCGTGTTATGGACCCCTGATCATTATTGTTATGCATTCCTGTTTTTGACTATGATATGATTTGCATCTCTGATTCTATACGCTTGGATACTCTGTGGCATGAGACAAAGGTATATATATGAGGGTTTCCTTGTTTGGATTATTCCTTCGACGTACTAGTCTCATGGGACCGTGACCTAAGCGTATAAAATCACCTTTGCTTATAATCAGCTTTACCTTGGATTTCCGGTTTTGCGATTGTAATGTTATACCTGTTCTTATATATATACTTCATTATGTTCTAACCCTCCTGTCTTCTGAGTTTCTCACTTGTGCTTACCCTGGCTCGCCACCTGGCATTGTATCATACTCGCCTGGGGAGTTTCACTGACTCCCCTGGATTCTCATGTCCAGGTCATGGAGCTTGGAGCGTGAGGATTTCCCCCTGCTGTTGATCAGAGTAGCGCGGCGGTAGCGTGGTCTCTCCAGTTACCTCGTGAGCACTCTTTTGTGCTGTTCATATACATGTATCTTTTATGTTGTCCATGCATGTATATTCCTTTGTTCTCTCGCATTTGCGCATATTAGTGATATGATATTCATGTAATATTGTAATCACTCTGATGATAACTGTGTAATTGTACTATATGTGTTGGAATGTATAATGCACCATTTGCTTCCGTACTCTGATCTTGTCTGTACTGATGCTTAGCGTATATACGGGAAGGTACTTCGGACTTACGTATATACGTTGCAGTGACGTCCCCGTATCCGTGGAATCGGGGCGTTACATTTTATGATCGTGTGTTTTCACTTCATGTATATCTATCTTGTCTAAACTATTAATTATACATATACATTCTTTGAGCCACGTGCCTTAATGCATATACATTGTGGACTCGTTATGTTTGGATATGTATGTATACTTTAGTTTATACTTGACATACATATGCCTTGAAGAAATCGAGTTTTGATGATTTTCATGTTTGAGGAATATTGAGCTTGAATGTCTATTTTCATGATTATTTATGTCACATAACACTTGTACACTCACTTCATTTAAATGTTTCTCATGATTATGTTTTTCATGAGTATGTATGGGCTTTATGGACTTCGAGTGTTTAGTGCCATGTGATTTACATGTTTTTCATGAAATATAATTTTATTTTATTTCTTACTTGAAGGATTTCGTACTAGTTTACAAGTTTTTCCTTTTGACTAGTTCGTATTCTTCGTTATGGTAGAGTTTTCAAAGATACTATATTTTCAAACTATTTTTTGAAAAACCCTACCTTCCAAGGGCGGTTGGATGGGGACCATGCACATGTTTGCTTTATAGTGAAAATCATTTTAAACTTGAGCATGATTGGGTGATAGGTAATATGAGATATACATTTGGTATTATTATTGTTTCAATTGGTATCATTGGATTCTTTCAATTGGTATCAATATTGACATTTCTGTATACTCATATATTTGTATGTATGTATGCTTTCTTTTCATATAGTATCAATTTCGATTGGTATCTAATTTTTCATACATATATAAATTTTGTTTATGGATAAGCTTGAAATATTAATGACTATCATGTTTTCAATTGATTAGTTTTTCAATTGATATTTTAATAACGATGCATAAGCTTATAACAAATAAAAATTTGATCATCTTTTTAGTTGGTATTTCATAAAGGGGGAGAAAATTTGTATTTTTATCTTTCAATTGGTATTTGTTTACCGTTGATTTCTACTCCCACACTTTATGTTAAAAATTGATTTTATTTTGATATCATATGCTCTAAATGACAAATACTTACAATTGGTATCTTTTTGTATCAAGATGCTTATTTGAATACTTACAATTGGTATCAAGATTTTAGTTGTTTCTCAAAATTGGTATCAATGCCTTATTTACTTTCAAGTGGTATATGTTTACTTCATTTGGCATCTAAATGTACTACTTTGACACATTTTAATTGGTATCAAATTTATTTTATTGAGAAAATTCAAAATGTTTTAATAAGAAATATGAAAAATGTTTTGATTTATATTGCCTATATGCAAGGGGGCTTAACATCTCTTTTACATATAGATTCATGTTGTGTGTATCCTATATTGAGGAGCTTGACAATTCTTCTTTATGCGATACACGTGTGTAGGGAGCTTCACATTCCTCTTATGCATTACATATTATGTGTTATGTGAATTAGGGCTTGTCATCCTTTCTTCATGTAATGCATATATGTAGGAAAGTTAACTTAGCGTCTTCCTCTTCATGAATGTATATCGCATATATCTATTTATTGATTTGTTTGTTTGACCCCTTAGTTAATTCTTTGTTTCGAACAAAAAGGGGGAGAAGAATTTATTGATTTGTTTTTACTTTGACCTTTTGTTGATGGTTGAAAAAAAGGGGAGAAGTATTTGGTATATATATGAATGTTTTTGGAAAAAGGATTTATGTTTATGCATATATGTTTTGTATTGTTTTGCAAATAGGAGAAAAAGAATTTGATGTGTTCATGCTTGTTTATGCATGTTTATCTCCTTGTATTTGCATACATGTTTATGAGCCTTCATTGTATATTTATTATGTTTCTTCCTATGCATGAGTTAAGGGGGGGCTTCCTTGAAGCTTAACTTTAATCCATGCATATATAACTCCATGAGTTTTGTCATCATCAAAAAGGGGGAGATTGTTGGCCCAGTGGCCTTCCACTCTAGTTTTGATGATGATTAACTCATGTAGTTATGTTTACTAATAATCTTCTGATGTTTAGTTTCAGATCTTTAACCAAGATATTAGTGGGTGATTACTTCAACAAAGGAGTTTTGAAGCCTTTCACATGGTGATTCCAGAGCCCGAGCATCAAGATCATACATAGCACTCGTTGGAGTCTAGCTCGGTGGATCACGGAGTTTTGGATCGAGTCGGCTTGGAGACGGCGCTCTACAAGAAGACTTAGGTATCCTAGTTTAGTTTGTTTTAGATCCATGTGTAAAGATTAGATAGTGTGATATGCTCAAGTTCACAATACACACACGTTTCATGTTTTGGATATTGGTTTTCGATTTTGGTTTAACCGACTTTGGTTTTCATGAATAATTAGATCAAAACAAGTTTAAATGGTTTATGTATAGTAGATTCATTCTATATACATGCATGCTTAACTTCCTAGACAAACTTATTTTGACTTACCTATTCATGTGGTTTGGTGTTTTGTATTTTTAACAAAACATTATTTGGAATTAAAGACAAAAACTATGATATGTATATGTTTCATGTATATTGGACCTATGTCCATATGCAACATGCCTAAAAGTGTTTAAGTATCATGTTTTTGTATTTGAATGAGTTTTAGGAAAAATCAGATTCCTATTGAAAAATACAAGTTTGGAAAAATACGGGTTTTGGTTTTCGGTAATTTTCCATAACACAAAAATTGTTCAATATGTTTGATATTTGTGTTGAAATTTTTAACACATGTTTGTATATCAATGTAAAATGATAAAACTATTTTGTGGATTTTAAGAAGATTTATGGGAATTTTTAGAATAATTTTTAACTCAGTTTTCTGACCAGAACCCAGCCTGCCAGTCTCTGGCGGTCGACAGACCGGTCGACCGGACCCCAGAGTCGGTCGACCGGGTGGTCGACCGACGTGCACAAGCCTGTGCACGTTGGCCAGGCACTTGGGCCGGTCGACCGGGCAAGAGAGCTTTCCTCTCTGTATTTGGGCGGTCGACCAGCTTCTTCCAACGGTCAAAAATATGACCGTTGACGGTCGACCGCCAGCCGCCAGGACTGACAAACAGTCCCAACGGCTAGTTTTTTTGTAGAGGGATATTTAAGCCCCATTTCTTTGGTTTTTTGCTAAGGTTTTTACAAGAGAAAAATTTCAGTTTTCCCTAGTGTTTTGTACAAGATTCAAAAGAGTTTTTAAAGCTTAAAGATTTCATCTTTATATTGTTTTTCAAGGGTTTGAAAATTCAAAGAAAAATAGATTTGGGATATTGCTTTAGATCTTCATTTCTATCATATTGCAAGTGTTTTTCCCAAGGATTTTTCTTTGTTATTTGATTTCCAAAACACCTTGATTTTCACACTTGAGCTATCATTCTATCCTCTCTATAGGATCAATTGTTTTGTGGAAAAAGAAATTGTTTGAGGTTGTGGAAACCTCCAAGTTGTAAACCCCTTCATTGTTGTATCCCTCTTTAGTAGAGGTTGATTTGGGTTGTTGGTTGCTCCCTCTTTGGTAGAGGTTGAGGTTGTGGTTACTCCCTCTTGGTGAGGTGGAGTTGGATTGGATTTGTATCCCTCTTCGGTAGAGGTGGATTGGTGTTAGTCTCGGTGGAGGTTGTATTGGTGGATTTGTGGAGTTCGGTACTCCGGTCTTCGGTAGACCATTTGTATTGCCTCGGTGGAGGTTGTATTGGTTGAGAGAGGAGTTCGGTACTCCTAGTGGATTGGAAATCCTTCTCGGTGAAGGCGGGGACGTAGAGCTCGGTGCTCGAACCTCGGAACACATCTTGTTGTTTGCGTTTGATCCATTGACTCTTAACTCTCTCTCCCTTTATATTGTGCCTTGCATCTATTCATATTGCTCATTCATATATTATATGCTTGGCTTGCTTGTGTGTGCCTCACTTGTGCTTAACTACGAAAGCTTCATATAGCGCCTCAACTCTTATTCAGAGGAATCAAGAGGAGTTAGTCCAGAGCCCTTCACGAGGAATTCAGCTACACTCGTTGGTTGCACTAGGTGTTGTTGCAAATTAGTTTTAATTTCTGCATTTAGTTCATTAGATTAGCGGTACACCTATTCACCCCCCTCTAGGTGTGCTGTCACTCTTGTGGGTTATGAAGTAAGGAGATAGGACCGACTGTTTTCTTCGGGGAACACAACAGCAGAGGCATGACAGTAAGAGGCAGGAGTTTCAATAGGAAGAGAAGAGATGATCAGGGAAGATCAAAGTCCAGATCAGGCTTCAAAGATCTAAAGAGGAATCAGTGCGCCTTGTGTAAGGAGCTAGGGCACTGGAAAGTTGATTTCCTGAAGGCAAAAGGTAAGAAGATGGAGTCAAATACCGAGGCGAATCTCGCACAAGCGGATGGATCGGATTCAGACTCATCGGTATTCTCTCTCTGTTACTACTTCTTCTTACTGTTGATTACTCAGATAAGGCTGAGTGGATCTTAGATACCGGAGCCACCTATCATGTGTGCCCGAACAGGGCCTGGTTTTCTAGTTTTGAAAAGTTAGATGGATGTTACACGGTCATGGGTGATGATCATCCGTGTAATATAGAAGGGATAGGTACAGTCCGTATCAAGATAGAAGATGGGATAGTCCAAGTATTGAAGGAGGTGAGGTATGTACCTCAACTCAAAAGGAATCTTATCTCTGTTGGTGCTTTGGAAGCATTGGACCTTATGGTATCTATACGAGATGGTGTTCTCAAGATGACCAAAGGCACAATGGTGTTATGAAGGGCGTCCGTCAGGAAATCTCTACTACTTGAAGGGTAATACGGTTACAGGTCAGGTGGAGACTTCTAGTTCTTCAGATGATGGTTGCACAAAGGTCTGGCAGGTGAAGGTCGGACATGGAGGTGAAAAGTCTTTGCAACCTCTTACAAAAAAAAGGATCATTGGAAGGTGCTGCTACCTACAATTGAAGGTGAACACAGTGTTCTGGACAAGAAGAAGGTGAAATTCAGCACCAGTACTCACCGCTCAGAAGATCTTCTTGATTGTGTTCACGTAAGCGTTTGGGGACCTGCTAAGACTGCATCGCTTGGAGGTCACATGTACTTTGTCTCTTTTACTGATAGTTTATCTAGGCATTATTGGATATATCCCATGAGACAAAGGTGTGTAGCCTTAGATATGTTGGTGAAGTGGAAAGGAAGAATGGAGAAGCAGACAGGTAGGAAGATCAAGGAGCTACAGATTGGTAATGTTGAAAGAGACATGAACTAATTCCTACGATTTTGTCAGAACACTGGTATTGGTACTCACTTCACAGAAGGTATACATGGGTTGGCAAAAGAAATAAATCGTTCCTTGCTGGAGAAGGTTCGGTACTTGTTGTCTAATGCAAGATTAGACAAATCATTTTGGGCTGAGGCGATTGTGTATGCTAGCCATCTCATAAATGGATCGACTGCAATAGGAGGTAAAACTCATTGAAAATTTGGTCTGGGAAAGCTGCTCAAGATCATGGTTTGCTGCGGGAATTTCGAAGTCCGACCTGCTTCAGTGCCAAAGATGGCAAGGTGAATCCGCGAGCAAAGAAGTTCGTGTTTTTGGGTGTCAAGAGAAATATGAAAGGTTATAGTTATGGGACCCTGAAAATAAGAAGACGTACTGAGTCACATGTCACTTTTGGTGAGACTTCAGTGTTGAAGTCTACCGTCTCTCAGCAGGTGGAGAGGACGAAGACCAAGGAAGTATCGAAGCGGGTGGAGGTTGATGCTACTCCACTATCTCCAGTTGGTTCGGTATCAGTGAAAACTTCACTGGATGTGACACCAGGTGAAGATCATGTAGCCAGGGTTGATACTGAACAGGTTGAAAACATTGATGAGAATGTCGAATTGTTTGCAGCCATTGGAACCAAGGTAAAACTACGGACGTGGGTAAAGAAGCATGAATCTCAAGCTTGTGATCGCGACATGTTCAAGTTGAAGGTCGTTGTTCTCCATGACAGTGGTGAGGAGGTTCATATGACTCAGCCAGATAGATTCGCTGCTGTAGGTTCAGTTATATATGCTTGAGCTTGATGGAGCTCATTACAATGAACTACGGTTGGCTTGATCCTTTGGGCAAGGTACGTAGGGAGCCGTAAAGGCGCAACCACATTTGGTGATGCAACCCGTATGAAGCTGTTTGGGTTCTCGAGAAGCTGATTGGGACTTCACATAGAGGTGGAGAGTTGGACTTCACGTTGAGGTGAAGCATTGTGATCTCGATGAACAGTTGATCTTCTAGTGAGTAGATGGTTAAGCTTGCATAGGAGGGGTGTGCATCTAGTTTGTTGAAGCCGATGATGGTGTTCGGTATGCTCTACTCAGACTTGGTTGGACCGTCAGCTGAAGATAAGTTGACTGGAAAGAGCCAGTCAATTGGAGAGTCAGTATTGGCTCATGATGAGTTCTTAGTGAGGTCATGAAGTTGTTGAGAGAGAGACACGTTCGTTGGTCGGCTCGTATGGTATTTCTCCTAAGGTGAAGTGATGGAACGCATGTATGGTGCATCCCAGTTGATAACTGAGCTAAAGGTTCCAAGCCGAGATCGTGTATCGATTTCGCCAGGTGATAAACTGGAGTTTGTTGGAGATCGGCTCAGATTTGAAAAATCTTCACTGAGGTGGAGAATTGTAGGGAGAGAGAGAGGAGATAGAGGAGACATCGGAAGATAGCACAGAGATCGGAAGACAAAGAGAGCGACAAACGGCACGTGTAGCAGGCCTAGAATGACCTTGGTCGACCGCCCGGTCGACAAGAGGAGGAACCGGTCGATTGGGCAGTCGACCGGTGTGCACAACGTGCACAGGAGTATGCCGGTCGACCGCCCAGTCGACCATGGCATGAAACGGTCGGGAGCAAGATGCTCTTAGTTTGGGTCCGGTCGACCGCACGGTCGGCCGTAGACATGGGTCGGTCGACCGCCGGTCGACCGATGGACGCGTTTTGGCTTTCCTTTATAGATTCGGATTTCTTTTCTGGTTGGAATCGAATCCAGCTGGGGTTTCCTAAAACCCAGGGACTTTGTGGCTATAAATGAGGGCTAGAGCCCTCATGTATTGTATCCCTGAAAATCCCTTTGAAAATCTCTCTTGGAAATTCCTTGAAGTAAGGAACAAGTTGTAAATGATTGTTGAATCAATAAAATCTCTCTCTCCCTTGCCCCGAGGACGTAGGCAAATTGTTGAACCTCGTAAAATACTGTGTTGATTGCTTTTCTCTATTGTTCTCTGTCCTTGTCGTGTTGGGTACGTCTCCGGCTGCATTAGTCTCCCCCTGGTTGGTGGATTCCATAGAGTGGTTGTTGTCCTGCGCACAACACCTGCAACTCAAGCTGCAAAAGAGAGTTAGAAACTTGGAAGTGGTAACTGATGTGATGGAGATAATATTAGGCTTAAACTTTCTTCAGCTTCACGGTTTTGAGGGGGATGATTTGCCAGCCAATTATGTCTCTTCGCTTTATTTTGTGTTCAAGTCCCTCTTCTAATTTTGTGAACAGAAATCCAGCTTGGCACACCAAAAATACAAGGGAGTGGTGAATGTTGTATAAAATTGTCTTTGATGTGTTTTCTTTTATGACTAAGCAGGTGATTGTTACTGGTATACTATTTTCCTTGAAGTATTTGGTAATGCTTGGTTTTTTCTGGGGTTGCTTTGTGTATCTACTGCCTGGTCTTTAAGCCTTGTTGTCCACGACGAGCATTATAATGGAGAAGTGGAGAATTTAATCTTTCGGGTAACCAACAGTCTTAACAATTCCTCACCGGTTAAAAAAGTGAGAGTGAATTGTGGGGAGTATTATTTTCAAATCCGGCTAAAGGAACTGTTAAAAAGTTGTGGGTCTTATTTTGATCTCTCTCTCTCTCTTACTTTAAACTACATGGATACACTAATGAAGATGCATTAATATTTTGTCTTTCCGACAGATTTTGATTCATGATTGGATATGAATTTGAATGCTTGTTATTTCAAAAAGTTTAGCAGTTCCGTCTTTCCTTCTTAATTCTTTCTGTTTGGGACACTAAATGATTACCAGTAATTGTGGAAATCTATTGACATTTAAGCTTCTCGTACTACTTGAGGATCCTATATGACTAATATGACGAGGACTCTATGGGGGTATCAAAATACTATCAAACTGCAAAGGAAGAAGCAGAAGAAGGAAAAGAATAAAAAGTTATCTATTGGAGTATAAAGAGTTTTCACAATGAAAATGGTTATTAATCTTATATTATTTTTATTATTATAATAGTTGATTAGAATGTTAAGTACCAGGAATTGTCAGGCGAGAAGAGAAAGAAAAGACGAAACCCGAAGAATAATGAAGCACACCAAGCCAAGCCAAGTTTTTATTTATTTTCAAAGTAATATACAAGGATAGTAATTTTACATGAGGAAAGAAGGTTGAGCACATGAGTAAGAGATTACAAAAGAGAGGAGAGATTATTTGCCGATGCCTTCTTCATTAGAGCGTTGCTATTTTTATAGCCAAAGTGAGCCTAGCTTCGAAGTTCATGCCAGCTCAGTCAGGCATGATGAGATTCTCTAAGCTTTATTTCAGTTCAGATGATATGATGATATTCTCTCACTTCAGAGGATATGATGATATTCTCTCACCTTTATTTCACTTCACTCTATTAAAGTGAGACAGACGGAATAAACTGACGGCTCCCCGCGGCTCATTCAGTTTTGTCTTCAAGTATGGAGATATTCGATCTGATCTGGTGCTTGATTGGTGGGTGACGTGGCTAGATTCCTTCTTATTCAGAGCTGAAGTGGCGAAACTGTTGCTGGATTCTTCTTTATGGGATGATATCATTGCCAGGATTGTGTCGACCAGTGAGGCTCATGAAGAAAATCTCCAGAGAATTTTGGTAAAAGCAGTTTCAAAATTTCTTGAACATTAGTAGATAAAATCCAATTGGGCGAATGATAAAAATGTGAAAACCTTCTTGAAAAGCTTTCATAGTATTCTGCATTTGCATCTGCATAAAGGCTTTATCTATTTTCAAATTCATGCTAGAAACTTCCGGAGGTATCGGTGTATCTTTAGCATAGAATTCTGCTCCAAGTGTAGTGAGGAATTATGTTGGTTGAGTATTCCACCAACCATAGTATTCTGTAATGAAGACTAGATGCTAGGCTGGTTTGTGTTGCTCTTCTTCCCATGTGGGAGGAGTAGAAAGGAATTGGAAATATAGTTTCTCAGAACAAAGATTTCTTAGTTTCAAAGAAGCTTGGGTTAAAGTGAGGAATAGATGAATTCTATATTGATAAGAGTGTGAGATCAGTCCATAGCAGAGACTATTTTCGATGGCCCCAATTTTTTCTGTTTTAGGTATATCTGGAGTGAAACGGAGTTTGAGAACAGAAGTATTAGGCTTAATGACTCAATAAGAGCTTTTAGGGAATATGCAGGGAAGTTGGTTTATTTTGTAGAGCAGTTGGGTTTCAGCAGTGCCGGGTAATCGAAATATTTTGTAATAGATTTCTGAAGGAAGATTTTGGAGTAGATCAAGAGAAAATATCAATTTTTCAGAGAAGGTTAAAGGAGTAGCATTCTTCATTGAAGTTCTTTGAGAAACAGAAGTAAAACTCTCGCCCTTTCTTCGCCAAGATTTAAGCATGATATTCCTACAAAGTAATTGAGCTATTAAGTTGAAATAATTAGGAATATTATTCCTTTCAAGAGTTATAATTAACTCTGAATTATTTTCCTGGTAGAACATTACTTCAACTTCAAGAATTTCTTTAAAAGTTGAAGTTTTATTTATTTGAAATTAGTGGGAGATTCTTCCCTACCAGGAATATTGCCTGATGAAGATGAGGGGGAATTAGGAGAATTAGGTGCTATTAAAGGCCTCCCCGTATTAGGCTTGGATAGGACAAGCTAGAGAGTTTTGCCTCTTCCACGCCCTCGGCCTCTACCTGCACTAGAATTCTGCATTTGACTGTAAAAATTCACGGGTTAAATAGTCATGTAGAGAATTATCTCGATCTTTCATGTATTCAATATCAAAGTCAAATATAGATAATTCAGTTTTCCATCTAGCAAAAATTTGCTTCGAAGCTAGGTTTTTTAACATCTTTTTCGATAATAGACTTAGCAGAGCTACAATCTATTCTTAATAAGAATTTTTTATTAAGCAAGTCATCTTGAAATTTATGTATACATTTTATTATTGTAAGAAGTTCCATTTGAATTGTTGAATAATTATATTGAGTTGGATTCCATTTTCCAGAATGGAACCTAACTAACTCATCTAATTTTTTATTAGGGTTTAATTGTTTGAAGATTCCTCCAAACCCAATATCATTAGCATCAGTCTCTACTATTTTAAACCAGTCAGAGTTAGCAAGATGTAGACAAGGTAGATTTTTGACCCTTTATTTTATTTTTTTAACTAATTCAGTATGTTCTTTAGACCAGAGTTTAGCATTTTTTCTTAGTCTGTTATACAAGATTTTTGTATTTTTAGCTAAATCTTTATAGTAATCCGCTACATAGTTTAGTGCACCTAAAAATCTTTGTTGTTTCTTTGTATACGTTATTTTATCTGAAAATTTTGAGGCGAAATCAATGCTTCTATTTATTGGAATTATATTTCCATTAACAATATTATATCCTAAAAATCTTTTATCTTATTGAAATGGTTTCATTTTAGGGGCAGATATAACTAGACCATTTTTTATAATAAGATATTTAAATATTTTTAGATGTTTAAAATGCTCTTCTAATGTATTAGAGAATATTAATATATCATCAATATAAGACAATATAAAGTTAGTGTAGTTTATAAATATGTCATTCATTATATTTTGAAATTCTGATGGAGCATTTTTTAGTCCAAAGGGCATTACATTCCATTCGTAATGACCAAATGGAACAGTAAAAACAGTTTTATATTTATCTTACTCACTTATTTGGATTTGCCAGTAACCAGATTTCAAATCAAACATAGAAAATATTTTTGCATTTATTATTCGGTTTAATAAGTCTCTTTTATTGGGGATTGGATATCTAATCCATTTTAATACTTTATTAAGTGGTTTATAATTTATTACTAGTCTTGAAACGCCTCGTTCCTTTTCAGCTGCATTATTAACATAAAAAGTTATTCAACTCCAAGGAGAATAAGATTTTCTGATTAGATTTTTATTTAAGAGACATTAATCTCCTTTTTACAAAGTTCTAAATATTCTTTATTCATTTGGTAAGGTCTTAACTTAGTGGGAATATCCTTCTCATTAAAAGATTCTTCATAGGGTAAAGAAACAATATGTTGTTTTCTTTCCCAAAAAGCATTAGGTAAATTGCCACATGTTTGAGATTTAAAGTTTTCTTCAACTTGTTTAATTTCTGTTGAATCTGGCTAAATTGTAATTGTTTTGTTATATTTGTCTTAACAATCTCTTCTTTGAGAAAGTTGATTTGGTTTTCTTTTAGATAAATTTCTTTGACTTTATTTAGAAGTTTAATTATAGGATTAGTTATAAATTCAAAGGTTATTTTTTGTCCTTTATAACAATTAACTATGCCATTTTCATCAATTTGTTTAATTTCCATGAGCTTTCTTAAGAAAGGAGTGCCTAGTATTACATGTTATGATATTTCGTTTACTATTACAAAGTGTAAAGGGATACAAACTTTATCTTTACAAATATTTGCATCTGTAACTTTATATGGTGTAATGAGTGCCTTATTATTAGCAGCACTTAAAGTTTGTGTAGTGTATTCACAGTATTTTAAAGGTGTTAACCCTTCTTTTATGCAATTAAGATCAGCACCACTATCAACAAGTGCTACTAAGTCTTATATATAGAATTCATTGTTGATGAGTAAGTTGATCTTTATATACCATTTTTGGGTTATTATTAAATCCATTGTTTGTAGGAATTGATCGGTTTGATTAGGAGATTCGTGATTAGTTTCTTTTAGCAGTTCTTCATTAAGTTCTTCCACCTTATTGTCTTTATTCTGTTCTAACTTAGTTAGTCTAAAGTCTAGTGTTTCATTTTCTTTTCTTAAAGTCTTTATTTCTATTTTTAATGTATTAATTTCTTGATGTAGCTCTTGAATTGTTACTGGTTTCTTTTCTTTATTTCTGTATCTTTCAAGAACTTCAGAAAGTCTGTAAATATTATCTATTCTAGGTTATTGTTCTTTTTCTTTAGTAGTAACTAATAACTCTATTATTTTATTTATCATTTTTATACCCATTTCATTGTTCATCACACAGTCTAACAGATTTTTCTTATCATTAGTAGTTAGGACATAGAGTCCATTCATTTCTACTATAGACTTATAATAGTTTAATTGATCAAGTGTACAACATTGACCATCACATTTATGGCAATTTTCTTCAGAAGAGGTGGAAGATTGGTCCTCTTCATATGTATAATCTTTATCAGAATTAATCATTATTTTTAAAAGCGTTCTTCTAAGATCTTCGTCTTCAATTTCTTCTATTTTTCTTTTAGTGTAGCATCTATTAGCATAATGGCCTAATTTGTCACATTTATAACATTTTATATTCTTTTGCTTCTGCTTTCTAGTTTTTATATTATCTGTTCTATAGAATGATTCCTTTTGCTCTTTATTTTTCTTTTTATTATAAGTCTTATATCTTTTATTGATTTGAGTAGGTTTTTTAGAGTCATTATGTCGTTTCTTAAAATTCTTAACATATTTAGGGGGTTTACGCCTGTCTATGACAAATTGGCTACAAAACTCTCCTAATTGCTTTCTTTCAGAAAGTCTCTGGACCTTTAATTGATGCCTCAATTTCAAGTCATTATATAAGGCTAGTCCTTCTTGAATACATGAGTTTATTAGGTTTCCGTATGTATAATTATGATATGGTATAGTACCATTATTTTTGTCTCTGAGAGTTTTCTTAACCCTCTCAGCAAAGTGATTTGGTAAGCCATCTATTAATTTAGACTTTCAATGCATATTATTAGCATCATTGAGTAGCATTGCTCTACTTAAAAAAGTGTCTTTGTACCATCTAAAATAAGTTAAACTTGGACATTTCAAATTCTGAAGGAGAGTTCTATTCTTTTCTCTATGATCTGTCACTCCTCCAGTGAAGTGCTTTAAGATGGTCATCATTAATGTATAGACTGCGTCTTGGGTTGGGGCATTATTCTCTATTTTAATGGCATTAAATATTTCTAATTTTTGTTCTAATGTGATACAATGATCCCACCAGCCCTTTAAAATGCCAATAAAACCACAAGTAATAAAATTAGCTATGTCTTTATCAGATATATTATTCTGCTTACAGACAGTAGCATACATCATCATTCTATGTAATTGATCCTGGATTATCTTTTCTGAAGCACCATTAATATTCCATTCATAGATAGAGTTTCCATGATAAGAATTTTGAACTAAATCATCATTTTCTTCAAACAAAATATCCATTGGTGTTGGACTTTTATAATAGTACTTGTCAGCTCTTCTTCTAGGCTTAAAATCCATTTTATTTATTTCAGTAGGTTTCATACTTTCTCTAAAAGAGTCTTCAATGTCGATTATTTGATTCAAATCAAGGTCATCTTTATTTGATATATCTGTTATTAATTCTTCAGGTTCATCTAGCTCTTCATTTATTTCTTGATCGGTGTCAGACGAATTTCCCTGGATAATATTTAAATTAGCCTTTTTCAATTGTTCTATTAAAGAAGTTATTTATTCTTTTTAAGGATGAATTTTGAATCCGATAACTTCTGGAGGTGGTTTTATAGGAACATAGCTTATTCTTTCTTCCTTTTTAGTAAAAGAGTTTATAATTGAGCGACTTGATTTAATTTATTTATTAGTATTTCTATGACAGATTCTATTCTTGTTAATTGTTGCCCTAAAACTTGCACATATACATTTGTATAATTATTTTACTTGATTACTTTTGTAATTTTTTTATTACGTCTTCCTTGGGCTCAGGTAAAACCTTAATTAAGGCTGCAGCTTCAGTATAATCTAAATCAATAGTAATTTTTATGGTTTCTCCTGGAGGATATAGTGCATTTATTTTCCTCCCATTAATGGAAACCAAGATTTATAATGTTCCTTTAGAACATTGAGTTTATTAATTTCATCATTTATATATGTTTCTATAAATCATTCTGAAAAAAGTCTTAATTTGTCTGTTCGAGTAAGATGTTTGTAATATTCATCTTTATAATAGTATCTCTTTTCAATAAGAAAAGTTTTTTCAAACCATTGTTTGAAATGAATATCTTTATTATATTCGAGATTCAGATATATTCTTGGTAAGCTTCCAGATGAAAAATCCATTAAATATTAAAATCCATGTCTGATTATGTAGGAGAGCCTGGATTACGCTTCTCGTAAATTGGATGAGCTATTGAGGAATTTGAAATTTTTATTCCTTAGACTTCTAACTCTTTGTCTTTTTTATTTTCAAATATTAGATCTTGATCTCTTCTATTAGTATTAAGGCTTCTAACTGATTGATTCTCAAAGTTAGAATTCTTTGAACTAGAGATTCTAGTTATTAATTTTGGATTAAATTTAACTTCTACTTCTCCATCCTCAGTCTGAATTATTTGGTCTAAGTCTATTTCTATTATAGGCCTAGAGGAATGGACGAAGTTAGTAACTAATTTTGTGAAAAGTTTATTTCTTCCCATTTTAAAATTCTATTGGTAGTTATATTTGATGTTAGTAAATTTGTTTCAACTAAAGTTATTTTTCCTGCTTTAGTTATTTGTTTAGCTTTAAGGGCTAACGTATTGAGAACTTTATAGTGAACTCTAAAAATGACTACAATTGTTTCAGATCCAAGCATAAAATTGTATCCGTGAGTTTTATATTTAAAGTGGTTGCCACTAGTATATTTGGATCTGTTAGAGATAAACTTAAATTGGGATAAATATTAAAATAAACTGGGCCATGACAGAGGCTAGTCTGCATGACTCCCATTAAAGATTGAATATAGTCTAGGCATCTAGCATCTCTTAATGAGGTTAATAATGATGCATTTAACCCTTGAAGTGTTAACGATTTTAAGGCTATTTGAATTAGCCCAATATGAATAAAGTTGTATTTATTAATGAAGGATGATAAGTCTCCTTCATTTAATAGTTTTATTGATTGTTCATTATTATCTACTTGAATTATTTTTTTCATAGTTTATATTGCCACAGAAGATTTAAAATCAAACATTCCTATATTGTAAATTTCTTTTGCTGGCACTTTAGGAATAAACCATTTATTACCAGGAATTGTCAGGGAGAAGAGAAAGAAAAGAAGAAAACCGGAGAATAATCAAGCACACCAAGCCAAGCCAAGTTTTTATTTATTTTCAAAGTAATAAACAAGGATAGTAATTTTACAAGAGGAAAGAAGGCTCAGCACATGAGCAAGAGATTACAAAAGGAGAGGAGAGATTATTTGCTGATGCCTTTTCATTGGAGCATTGCTCTTTTTATAGGCCAAAGTGATCCTAGCCTCGAAGCTTCATGCCGGCTCAGTCAGGCATGATGAGATTCTTTAAGCTTTATTTCACTTTAGATGATATGATGATATTCTTTCAGCTTTATTTCACTTCACTTTATCAAAGTGAGACAGATGGAATAAACTGACGGCTCTCTGGGGCTCAATTAATTTTGTCTTCAAGTGTGGAGATATTCGATCTGATCTGGTGCTTGATTGGTAGGTGACGTGGCTAGATTCCTTCTTATCCAGAGCTAAAGTGGCGAAACTGTTGCTGGATTCTTCTTTATGGGATGATATCATTGCCAGGGTTATGTCGGCCAGTGAGGCTCATGAAGAAAATCTCCAGAGAATTTTAGTAAAAGAAGTTTCAAAATTCCTTGAACATTAGTAGCAAAAATCCAATTGGGCGAATGATGGAAAATGTGAAAACCTTCTTGAAAAGCTTCTATAGTATTCTGCATTTGCATGTGGATAAAGACTTTATCTATTTTCAAATTCATGCTAGAAACTTTCAGAGGTATCGGTGTGTCTTTAGCATAGAATTCTGCTCCAAGTGTAGTGAGGAATTGTGTTGGTTGAGTATTCCACCAACCATAGTATTCTGTAATGAAGACTAGATGCTAGGCTGGTTTATATTGCTCTTCTTCCCATGTGAGAGGAGTAGAAAGGAATTGTAAATATAGTTTCTCATAAAAAAGATTTCTTAGTTTCAAAGAAGCTTAGGTTAAAGTGGGGAATAGATGAATTCTATCTTGATAAGAGTGCGAGATCAGTCCATAGCAGAGACCATTTTCGATTGCCAAATTTTTTCTGCTTTAGGTGTATCTGGAGTCAAAAGGAGTTTAAGAACAGAAGTATTAGGCTTAATGACTCGATAACAGCCTTTAGGGAATATGTAGGGAAGTTCGTTTATTTTGTAGAGTAGTTAGGTTTTAGCAGTGCTGGGTAATCGAAATATTTTGTAATAGATTTCTGAAGGAAGATTTTGGAGTAGATCTTGGACAAGTTGTTGTCTAGTAGAAAGAGAAAATATCAATTTTTCTGAGAAGGTTAAAGGAGTAGCATTCTTCACTGAAGTTCTTTGAGGAGCGGGAGTAGTACTCTCGCCCTTTCTTCGCTAAGATTTAGGCATGATATTCCTGCAAAGTAATTCAGATATTAAGTTGAAATAATTAGGAATATTATTCCTTTCAAGAGTTATAATTAACTCTGAAGTATTTTCTGGTAGAACATTGCTTCAACTTTAAGAATTTTTTTAAAAGTTGAAGTTTTATTTATTTGAAATTGGTGGGAAGATTCTTCCCTATCAGGAATATTGCGTGATGAAGATGAGGTGGAATTAGGAGAATTAGGTGCTATTAAAGGCCTCCCCATTTTAGGCTTGGATAGGACAAGCCAGGGAGTTTTGTCTCTTCCACGCCCTCGGCCTCTACCTGCACTAGAATCCTGCATTGGATTGTAAAAATTCACGCGTTAAATAATCAGGTATAGAATTATCTCGATCTTTGATGTATTCAATATCAAAGTCAAATATAGATAATTCAGCTTGCCATCTAGCAAAATTTTGCTTCGAAGCTAGGTTTTTAACATCTTTTTCGATAATAGACTTAGCAGAGCTACAATCTATTCTTAACAAGAATTTTTTATTAAGCAAGTCATCTTGAAATTTATGTATACATTTTATTATAGTAAGAAATTCCTTTTTAATTGTTGAATAATTATATTGAGTTGGATTCCATTTTTCAGAATGGAACCAAACTAACTCTTCTAATTTTTTATTAGGGTTTAATTGTTTGAGGATTCCTCCAAACCCAATATCACTAGCATCAGTCTCTACTATCTTAAACCAGTCAGGGTTAGTAAGATGTAGGCAAGATAAATTTTTGACCTTTTGTTTTATTCTTTTAACTGATTCAGTATGTTCTTTAGACCAGGGTTTAGCATTTTTTCTTAGTCTGTCATACAAGATTTTTGTATCTTTAGCTAAATCTTTGTAGTAATCCGTTACATAGTTTAGTGCACCTAAGAATCTTTGTAGTTGCTTTGTATCAGTTATTTCATCTAGAGATTCTAGTTATTAATTTTGGATTAAATTTAACTTCTACTTCTCCATCCTCGGTCTGAATTATTTAGTCTAAGTCTGTTTCTATTAAAGGCTTAGGAGGAATGGACAAAGTTAGTAACCAATTTTGTGAAAGTTTATTTCTTCCCATTTTAAAATTCTATTGGTAGGTATATTTGATGATAGTAAATTTGTTTCAACTAAAGTTATTTTTCCTGGTTTAGTTATTGTTTAGCCTTAGGGGCTAACGTATTGAGAACTTTATAGTGAACTCTAAAAATTACTGCAATTATTTCAGATCCAGACATAAAATTGTATCCGTGAGTTTTTATATTTAAAGTGGCTGCCTCTAGTATATTTGGATCTGTTAGAGTTAAACTTAAATTAGGATAAACATTAAAATAAACTAGGCCATGACAGAGGCTAGTCCGCATGACTCCCATTAAGGATTGAATATAGTCTAGGGATCTGGCATCACTTAATGAGGTTAGTAATGATGCATTTAATCCTTGAAGTGTTAACGGTTTTAAGGCTATTTGGATTAGCCCAATATGAATAAAGTTGTATTTATTAATGAAGGATGAATGGGTCTTCTTCATTTAATAGTTTTATTGATTGTTCATTATTATCTACTTGAATTATTTTTTCCATAGTTTTTATTGCCACGGAAGATTTAAAATCAAACATTCCTATATTGTAAATTTCTTTTGCTGGTACTTTAAGAATAGACCATTTATTAAGAGTTCTATTTTAGTAGGATATTCTATTAGATTAGAATTTTTTATAGATTTCCCTTAGTTAAATTTCTAGAACTAGAACCTTTTAGATTCATTAGAAGGCTTTGAGTGAAACTATCCTGTACTCTTTTCTAGGCGACTAGTTGCTAAGATAACTTGTTTTTAGTTTAGACTAAGTTTAGATTACCTAATGTATTTTTAAGTCTTTAAAATCTAGCACGACTGTCAACGATTTACGTAAACTAAACGCCATTTTCGACGGTAAAAGATCCTATGCGACTAAGATGTCGTTCCACTAGGTGGAAGCCAAACTGCACAATTGCTGATATCAGAAATAGTGAATGGGTGAGTAAGGTACTCTATCCTGTGCTCTTCTCATGTAATTAATTACTTCTCATACTACTTGAGGATCCTACATGACGAGGACTCTTAGGGGGTATCAAAATACTATCAAACTGCAAAGGAAGAAGCAGAAGAAGGAAAAGAATAAAAAGTTATCTATTGGAGTATAAAGAGTTTTCACAATGAAAATGGTTATTAATCTTATATTATTTTATTATTATAATAGTTGATTAGAATGTTAAGTACTTAGTCAACTCACGTTTGTGACATGTCGAAACAAAATCTAGCCACAGATTTACTAATCTTTAACGAACTTTAAATTTAATGATACATTCACATCTCTATCTCCAAAAAAAGGAGTTTGAAAAGGGAAAAAGCAAAAAAAATCCAATATCCGAAGAATAAACAAGGGTGTATTCTCAAATTAAATTATAATAGCAGAGATATGAAAGCCCGGTTCCTGACAATTTTCTCAAAAAGAAATTGTGATGCGATCTTTTACAAGGAAAAACACTGTTAATTAAATAAAATAATCAAATTAATTCGGGAGGGGAGCAGGTCTTTAGGAATCGGAGTTCTAATCATAAACTGATTCCAATACAAGGAAACAATAATTAGTATGGATTTTATCGAAAGAAAGAATCCTAATCCTACTTCAATCCTGAATCTTACTCCCACTTTGATTCTGTAGGAACCGAGCATAAATACAGCTGCACCCCACCCTCTGTTTCTCAAAGCGAATAGCTACAGATTTTTAGACCTGCAACAAATCAATTTTGACATGGCTTCTTCTTCTTCTTCTTCTTCGGCTGCTAACCCAATGGCTTCCTCTTCTTCTTCGACGGAGGTGGGGAAGATGATACGGCTGAGGACTTTGGACGGGAGGAGTTTGAGGTGGACGAAGCGGTGGCTATTCAGTCTCAGACCATCCGCCACATGATCGAGGACGGCTGCGCTGACAGCACGATTCCCCTCGCCAATGTGACGGCCAGCGTCCTCTCAAAGGTGCTAGAGTACTGCAAGAAGCATGCTGTCGACAAAGTCGATGATGATAGCCTCAAGTCTTGGGACGCTGAATTCGTGAAGGTCAACCTACAGCCCGTCCTCTTGGAGCTCGTTCTCGCAGCAAACTACCTCGACATCAAGGGGTTGATGGACTTGACGTGCCAGGCCGTGGCGGACAAGATAAAGAATAAGAGCGTGGAGGAGGTCCGCCAGATATTCAACATAGAGAATGACTTCACTCCGGAAGAAGAGGAGGCAATTCGAAACGAGAACCGGTGGGCGTTTGAGTAGTGATTGTGTTCTTGATTTTTTTTTTCGATTAGGGTTTAGGGTTTTAGTTTCTTTGTGTCTCACAGGCTTTGGTTTTAGTTAGTTTCTTTTCCCAGTCCCAGGCTTCTTAGATCACTGTTTTCCCTTTTTTGTGTCCCTAAGCTTGTTTCTGATGGAGTTTAAATAAATATATATTTCAGTTGATGCGTCCTTTAATTCTGATGAATTTAAATATATATATATATATATATATATATATATATATATATATATATATATAGGGGTTACTGTACCTCAGCCGACGGCTGATAGAGTTTCTCAGCCAGCGGTGACGTGGCTGAATATATGCCACATATCGGCCGCAGAGTGTAGGCGCCAAAAAAATTCCGCCTAAACAATCGTGAATCAAATTGACAAAAATACCACTTTTTTACTTCTAAACTAGTATAAACTCATCCACAAACAAAATTTACCTAAAGAATTTTCAGCTGAATATATCTACAGTTATAAAATTCCTAATTCTACTACAGATGAAACATGATATCGTTTAGCACTCCGACGACAGACGCTGTCTTTTTTTACATGCCTTATGTAATAGAATTCTGACCATTTTACAAAGTCTGCGATCATAGTCGTAGTTATAGTATAATAAAACTTTCGAACATTGTGACCATAGTCGCAGACTTAATACAATATAACTTTCAATTTTATATGACGACTGCGACACTAGTCGCAGTCATAGTATAACAAACTATTTTATATCACGTCTGCGACCCTAGTCGCATTCCTTATTCCCATAAAAATAACAGACGAAACATGCTATCGTTCAGCACTGCGACCACGTTCAGCACTACGACTAAAGTCGCAATCTTTTTCGCATGCCTTATGTAACAGATTTTTTATAATTTTACAAAGTAGATTAGCCATGCGACCCTGAGATCAGTTCGTGTAAATCAGATCTTATAAAAATACTATATTAATTACACTGAATTAAATGAAGTAATTAATATTCTATCTACCGTGATACAACAACAGTCTCGAAAAAAGAGATGCACTAATATTAATCTCGATAAAGGAAAGATGTGCGCCATACGTAATCTAAAGGTATAGGAAAAACATTCTATAAAAAGTTAATTTGTACTTCACGTAGTAAACCTCTTGAAAAAAGGAACTCTTCGGATTCTCCCACCATAACTCTTCAATTAAATATTTAATTTTTTTACCACTTCTTCCATACTCACTCGTCACCTATAACAATTATTATTACTATTCATGTTTTTTCACATTATTTACCTTTATATAGTGCTTGTAACTAATATATTATCTCATATCTAAAAACTATATTTTTGCTCTTCCTTTTCAATTTGATTTCAAAAACTTCTAGAAAAACAATTCATTCTTGAATCATGTCTTCCCCATCTTCTTCCTCTGAACACTCAGATTTTAACTTCAATCATTCCCCTACCGGTCCTCTTTATTCAGGGTATTCTAGTGAATCTGATATCAGTCTGGACTTCACTCCTTTTGACTATCTCACTACATCAAATAATGTTTTAACTGATCCTCCTCTTCATGAGGATGATGAAGTTTTCATGGGGTTTAGTGAGGAGGAAATTATTCCTCTGCCACTTGATAGCGACATGCTTGATAAAAGCATGTCCTCTGATGCTGGAGGCTCGCTTTCTCGACACGGATCAGACGAAGAGCTTGATAGAGACGATCCATTCTGAGAGTTTATCGATGAACAAAAAAACCCTCAAAAAGAGGAAGATGATGATGAAATAAGTGATGAACAGGAAGACGAGGAGAATGAAGACGACGAATCTGCTTATGATGGTGATGATGACGAGGATTAGGATTTCCTGATCTTCTCATATTCAACGTTATTTTGTCTTCTTTTAAGAGCTTTTAATACTCTTTTTTTTAAGATCTCTTTCTCACCATATTATGTTATAAATAAAAATTACTTCTATTTGTAAAATAATCTTTCATTTTTTTAAAATACATATAAAGTATATCGTATAGTTATTATTTTTGCATCTTATTTGCGATAATGGTCACAATACTCATATAATAATTACATATGAAACTGCGATCACGGTCGCTGTCCAGTCATAAACAGTTTGATCGTTTTGCATTCAATAAAGTTAAAAGCAACTACCATGGTCGCAAACCAAAATTAAACTATATAAACAGATAATATTATGAACATGATCGCAGTCCTCTCAAATCAGTCTATTTCACTGTATATCATAAATTAAAAAACTGCGACTGCTGTCGTTAAACACTGCGACCATAATCGCAGTCCTACTTTGCATGCAATAAGTAAAAAAATTGGTAGTTTATAGGCGGCTGAGACAACAGTTACAATGAAGAGAAAAATATATAAAATCATACGTAAACTGCGACTATAGTATCAGTCCTTAGTCACCGTTATTACATTTAACATAG